>JPFL01000099.1:8223-179232 GCA_000733385.1 Paramecium biaurelia
AAATTGATTAAATAGTCAACTGTTATTATATAGAAGTTTGCTCGTGGATATATTGCTAGAATGCTAATGAAACGAAATAACGATTCTAGATATAATGAAAGCAATATTAAATATTTCAGTTATCATGCAACATAGATCTAAAGACATTTCAGAGGATATCATTATAGAAAATATTATATTAATTGGTCAACCAGAAAAGCTTATCTACAATTTTTAAAAACCAAAAATCAAGACTTCTTGGAGGAATTGAAGAAAGTTGAAGTTGATGAAAATTAATAATTGAAAGTGAGACAAGAACAATTAGCAAGAACTGAATTTGAATCACTTGCCAAGAACCTACATCATCTTTCCTCTACTTAAAATATTGCTGGTGTATACAATAGACCATTTGGAAATAAAGACATTGTATTTGATTTAGATGTAGAAAGCCATCTAAAAGTTGTTTTCCACAGTAATTATGAATGGGAAAAGAAGAGATAAATGTCAAGGTATGCTAAAAGCAATAAATTGAATTACTCTAATAAATTAAAACCATTGAAGTGATATCTTAAACAATATTCTCTCAGTCAAAGTTATATTTTATTCAATTAATCACGTTTTCTTTCTTCTTTAAGACTCACGCAAAATGACTTAGAATATACATAAATTATTCAACTCCTTTAATATATCTATTTATGTTCCCTTAAAGAAATCTAATTTTATAACGAACAAAAACATTTTCTTTATATTAATTTTATTATCTTATTCTCTAAAGTAGTAACATCCTAAGTTTTATTGCATTCTTGGTTAATAGATTTAAAAATTTTGTACAAATAAAGGTTAATTTACAATGTGATAAAAATTTCTTAAAAAGTAGAAAGTTCAAACTAGTTTTGTAAATAGGTATGAATCAATAAAGGAAAAAGAAGTATGGGATATTTTAAAGTATTACTATTCACATTATAATTTATATAAATATTAATACAATTATAAAACCAATTCAGAGATATTTCATCATAAAAATCAAAGGTATAATCTTTTTCTAAAAGTACAATAATGATTTATAAAATATTTAATCATAATGTCATTAGATCTTTATGTTTCATAATAGGATTTGATATTTCAAAAAGTTAACTCTAGTAGATAAAAATGAAAGAAGTTAATGTTTAATTAAATTAATTCCATACTATAAGTTTGGCATTCATTGAAGCCAAAGCACAATTTAGCATCCACTCAGCATCATCGCTTTCATTTCATGGCAACAAGATGCATAACCAAACACTACTTTGGTACAATTTACTTTTAAACATTATTCTGGATCTACTGTAAATATGATAGCCAATATTGTTATTAATAAGATAATCTTCATTTTATAAATATGATATTAAATTAATATCATTGCAATTGCTTATATAATCATAGTAATGACGTAGATACATTTATTATATTATTTAATTATAATTATTATTAATAATTAATAATGAATAATTTAGTTGGAGGCATCTAGAAGTATAAAATATCTTAAATGAATTCTGATCTCCCATATATTTAGAATAGATAATAAATAAGAGCCATTTCTCTACAATTAATCTTTGATAAAGTCAAATAAAATTGTCTATAAGTTGAGTTTAATCCCTAAAATCTCACTAATCTTAACCACATTCATAAAATTTCATCAAATAAGTATTCATTTAATTATATTAGTTTGGACTGTGATAATAAAATATAAACTGAAAGTTAGGATAATAAATTAAGATCTCAATCAATGACAAATCGATTATAACGATCAAAACGAAGTGAATCAACACTTACTTAAATAGATTAAAAGTAAACAGGGAATACTAAACATTCAACTTAATTCTCATATAATTCAGACACTAAACTTCTAAAATAAGGATTTCATCTAAAAAAAATTGAGAACAATAGATAACTTAATAATGATAGGATCACTTCTTTATTATAAATAAAACTAAATAAATAATCTGAAAGTGAATAAAAATTTAATAATTTAATGCATTCAACAAATAATTTGTTAAGTCAAATAAGTGAAAGAACCAATCTTAAAAAAATACAGCCAAACAAATAAAATGATTTAGATTATATTAAACCTGATGGTCCATTGCTCAGCTTTAGATAATTTGCTAAATTACAAGGATTTAAATTACCCTCTTTTTTGCATTTGTGATATCACTTTACTTCATATAATTTATAAATTAAAAACTTTTATTTTTCAATCATATGGGATCAACTTGCTTGAGTAATACAAACAATGAAACATAGTCTCTAGATTCAAATTAATGTGATTTTTAAAATGGATTTCAACAAGATGTCTATTTAGTTCATCCAAAAAAGGCTTTAGATACAATTAGCTCCGTTTCCTCATATTCTAGTATTAACTCTTTTCAATCAAACTCAAGTCCACTTTATCCTAACTATACAGGAATTTCCTTGGATCAAATTAAATAAAAGAATGTTGAAAATATGACAGATTATAGTAAAAAAAGAATTCAATCTAAACAATTTCTATAACCTAATCAGATTAACATCCAAAATTCAAAATCTAATAAATCTGACTTATCAATCGAATTGTAAGAAAATCAAACTATATCTCTTACAATTCCTAAAGGATAAGTATACTTTAGACTCAAATTCTGTAGTTAAAGGAGAGTGTATTCCAAAAAAGATTTACTTAAAAGAGCAAAAAAATAAAGAAAGTCAGAAGTTGTGAATCCAATAATAAATTGATTAAACTAGTGTACAATTGATTTTTAATTAAATTATAAAATCTTATTAAATGAGCTTGAATTATAATAAAAGTTTTTAATGAAATATATATATATTCTACAATTTTTTATAATACTTAAAATTTTAATTAATTAATTCCTTAACACCTATCGGACTAAAAAATGAATTCTTATTCTTTGATTTATAAATCATGATTTTATATTTATTATCACATGCAATATTATAATATTGGTTCTAAATATCCTTTATTTTATAAGAATCAAATTTTATATTCTCATAAATTCTACATATATTAAACAAACTTCTCTAGTTAATTTATAAGCTAAGATTTATTTCAAAATTTAAGAAATATAGGTTAATTCTAAAATTAATTAGAAATTATAAGTATTTATTTATTTAAATGAATAGCTTATTTATTGTCTGACAAAAAAATAATAACCTTAGATTTTTAATACCAATATCTTTTGAATGACATCCTTACATATTAATCTAGACACTTATAAATTTGAGAAAACAAAGAAATTCAATTTCTTCAAATGCTATAACATAATCATTCTTCGGTCGATTCTTATATGTTCTCAAAACTTAAAATTAATTAATTAGGTCATTACATTATTCTGTTATAATTTAAGGATTATAATTTCTATCACTTTTTACAAAATAATTGGATTCTAATAATATCGAAAAAAATATTAAATATAGTGAATAAATTTAATATATAATATATATTATATTTTATAAGAAACAAATATAAATATTTAAATATGTTTAAGTTATTATAATTTTACTATTTTAAGATTGAAAATTTGTTATTCTGAACTATTTTTAAGAGTTATTCATAAACATTAATTAATTAAAATTTATATTATTTATTTCAACTAAAAATGAATAACTAAGAATTATTACAATTAGTAGATATTGATCAAGAGGCTGGATGGCGTATTTTGTAAGCAAAAAATATCAAGTTGAGTGATATTATCTACTCAGATTTTAATAAACAATAATTGGCAATTTCTTTAAAAGATTATACAATTTTTGAGGAGTGCCTTAATCATGTATTAGAATATGAAAATAATGAATTATTTCAATTCATATACTAATATTTTGATAAAGAATTCACTTACAATTGTCTTTAGATGGAACCTTGTTTTTCATGCTATAAGCATACAGATGTGATTGAATAAATAAAGAAACCAATTTCAAATGGGGCAAAATCTAAAATCATTACTTATTAATTTTCTAAGATCTATGAAATATCTGAAATACAATTAGATATGAGAGAAGAGATTTAGGGACGCATAAGAATTCATTTACCAGGAGATGAAATCATTCCTTTTACATAAGAACTCAAACCTCCAATAATAGCATAATCAATAACATTAGAGTATCCATTATAAGAAATAGAAAGACATTCAAATATTTGTATTTGCAGTACTTTTAGAAGAGAAGTTGAAGAATGTCCAAGATGTTAAGGGAAATCATTTTAAATAACATTTTCATGTAAACCTGTAATAGATATTGAACAAATTACAAATGAATCAGAAGTGCAATAAATAAATAATATAATATCTGATTTAGAATAAGTGAAATAGTAAAATTTTGAAAAGTTGATGGAATATTATAATGCTATATCATAGTATAAATTTAAGGTTTAAATGATTCAAATGATGAAGGATGCTTATAAGGAATTTAATTAAGCAGCAATTTTATCAAAAAGGTATAGTAGACGTGTGAGACAATTTTATAATGGGATGGAAGATGAGAGAGAATTATGTTAATTTTCAAATTGTATTGAATGTAGTAGAAGAGTGTTATGTTCAGCTGAGAATGTAAGTGAATCATTGTTAAGAAAATTATACTTTTCAAATAATGTTACACATAAAGAAAGAGAAACAGCTATTAAATTACTTAAACCAACAATAAAATATAATGTAAATGATTTAGATTAGATTGCAAATAATGAGGAAATTTATAAAGAGTTCTGTTTATAAGCACAATTATATTTGAAAGGAGAGAATAAGATGGAATTTATTAATTAATTTTTGAATAGATGTAAAGTATTAAAATTGGATGAAATTATTATAGCAATATTAAAGACTTTAAATTAAGTATAAATAACATAGATTCAATAATTATTATGTGATATAAAAGTAGAGAGTATTTGTTTAAAAGATAATATTATAAGTTAATTATTTTTAATAAAGAATGTAGAAGTTTAAGATTATTTAAGAGAGTTGGTTATTGGTGTTTGTAAAGTAGATGAGATTTTAGGATTGAATTTATTTTTACATGGATTAGAATATACTAATGATACATCTTTTTATTAACTTTTTGATGAGATTAAGATAAAATCAGCTGGAGATGCAGTAGTAGAATATTTGGTAGGATTTATTAAAGAAAATTATAGAAAATTAGAATCACAAAAAATATTGAAATGCTTTGAAATGATTTAGAAATGTTGGAATATTCTAAGTAATGATTAATTGAAATGGTATATTGAATTAGATAAATTATTTAATCATATTGGTTAAAATAATGCTAGAATCAATCAAGTATATATATATTTTATTATTTATAGATATATAATCATTTGTATTAGAATATGTAAATAAATGATAATTTTGAAATTCTTAAATATTTTATTCTCTAATTATTAAATGAGAATCAATAAAATCAATAAATCTAAAGACTTTCATAAATGATTCATAATCTTTTATTTAAAAAATTAGAATTTAGAATTCGTATTTGGCCATACAAGACAAATCAATAATTTTATTAAAAAGAGGTAGAGTATTCATCACTTAATTTTGAAACGTATATTCTATTATATTATTAAATAGATTGGAATAATTGAAAGAAATGGCATAAAAAGATTTAGGTTTAGAACCTCAATTTGATTTAATCATTTAAGAAAGAATTGTAAATGACACTAGTCTTGATTTAGAATTGGTATACAAATAATTTTATATACCTGAAAAAGCAAAGTAATTTAAAAATGGATAGAAAATATTGTCAATGAATAATACATAGTAAGATCCTTAAAATCAAAAGGAAAAACAAAAAATTAAAGAACTTATCTAATAGAAAATATAAATGGAAATCAATTATTCAATTTAAGGAGTTGGAAATCATGATGATTTACCTTATGTACCTAGTTTAGTAGATGATAAGAAATCATATTTAGAGAAATAAATATCTAGTGTTATTGAACCATAACATTTAAAAATCTTATTTACACTTATTAATAATTTAATATAAGAAGGAAAGAGATTTATGAGTACTGTTTAAAAGATAGTAGGAATAATGAGATTCTTATGTAATTCATCAAACTAAATAAAACAATAAATTATCAATTGTTAAGGAATTGTTGTTTTGATAAAGATATATTTACAAGAACCTAATGAAAATGAAAAATTATTAGATTTTATAGATGATCTCTTAACATAAACTACTTAAACTAGAAGAAGATTTAGTGAAAATATTGATCCATTTGAATTGAAATTCCATGATAAAGAAAGTGTTACACTTCTTTATTAAGTTATTAATCATTTAGAATCAAATCCAACATAAAGAATATCAAAAACATTAATTTAAATAATTCCATTAATCATTAGAGATTTAAATGAACCAATATAAGCATTAATTGAACATTTTAAAAGAAACATTAAATTTGAATGGAATAATTAATAATTGGCTTTCTTTGGATCTATATTACATGCCACTCCAACTCATTATCAAAAATTAAGAGAAGCTACTTTAGATAGTGGTATCTATTAGATGGCAATAGAATCTTATTTACAAAATTAATCTCTTGAAGTATGGAGTGAAACTAATGCTAGTTGTTTAAAAATTGTATTTGCTGTTGCTATAGGATCTAGAGAATGTCAATTATTATTAAATGAAATTGGATTTATATAATAGATCTTTTAACATTCAAATAATCATAATTAAGTAATGAAAGAATTATCAAAGGTTTGTAATGATTGTATCAATTTTATAAAGAATGATGATGGACAATATATTATTTAAGAATTAAAAACTACAATAAATAAATTAACAATTGAAAAAGAATAGAAATTTGAATTAAGTTATAAAAATAAAAAATAATAAATACTTAAGAAATTTTAGAAATCAACTTATAACCAAAAAATATAATCTCTATAAATAGAAAAAGGATTATAATGTGTAGCATGCAAAGAAGGTTATTCATTAAGTACAAATTAATTGGGAATTTATGTATTTTCTCTCCCATATCAAATTCCAGAAGAAAAAGCATTCTTATCTATGTAAAAATAAGAAACCTATGGTTTATAAAGTGTGACTTATTTCACTGTAATTCATTCATCCTGTCAAAAAGCAAGTGTTGACTGTGCAATTAAATCCTAAAAAGATGAACAACCTAAATCACATGATGAAATATTTTGGGAATGTGCCATTAAAAATAATGGTTGTAAATGTAATAACTTTTTACCTTTGAAAAATGGAAATAATTATGAATAAACTCTAGATATCTATTTCAAAAGATGTGAAAAAATATTAAAAAATAAGATTACTTCAAAATGTTGGTTACTATTAAATGATCTAAAAGGATTAATATTCAGAATGGCTCAATAAGATGATTTGTCATAAGATGCTGGTGCAAGTACATATGAACACAATCTAAAACTCATCCCCATCATGATGACAGCAATAATATATAGTAATGTGTCTTAATACTCACATCTTATGTCAACTTAATAAACTTCATTTGAGTATATTTCTATTGCTATAATTGTGGCTTTGTTTCATCCCTATTAAGATTGGTAGCATTACATAGGTACCTATTCAAAGGATGCTAATCCACATTTGATAAATGCTATTAAAATAGTGGATACAATCATGGTCAATATTTTATCAAAAGTACCAAATGATTCTAATTATCAAAAGGCCTTAGATAAATTCCTAAATTAAGATTAAATGGATGTAATAGTCATTAATTAATATTTTAGATCGTCTTATAATTTGAAAAATTGCCAATTGAATACAATAAAAAGTGAGGTTTTTGATAATATTAAATTTGTTAAATTATTAATATAACATACTAATTATATTTTCTATAAAATTTTTGATAGATGTATTCAATTTATGAAAATCATAAAGAGGGATTATGTAAATATGCTTTTAGCTAAGAAAATCCAAGATTCCTATTTTAATCTACATTGCCCAAGCATTATAAAGAGTGATTATTCTTAAAATTTTCACTTCTCTTGTATATGATGAATAACTATTTTTGTGATTAAATATTCTTAAGGATGCTAATAATATTGAAACAAATTATTTTGTTTAATCCTTTCTTCATTTCTTGGAATATTAAATAACTATTATTAATGGTCTATTTATCAAATACATAACTTAAATTAAAATTTGACTATTAAAAAACCTTTTTTATTTTATAACAAAAATTTTATACCTGAATATCAGTTTGTTTATAAATTATGAATATGGGTTCTTAAGGAAACTACAAATGTACATGTTAGTAAGCATATAATATGGGGTTAGTTCATTAAAATGAGATTTGTTTTTCTTCATAATAATGAATTCTTATTTTGTCATCCAATTAAAAAGCAAAACTTTATGTCGATTTGTAAAAGATTGAATTTAGTATCAAATTTTATTGACTACATATTAATAGATATAAGTTAATTCTTATTTATTATTATTTCATTAATTAATGAATCAAATGTAACAACATTATTAAGAAGAATATTAAGTTCAACAACCTAGAATAAAAAAAGCTAAAAGTTTTGACGATGACGATAATTTAGAAGTATTAAATATATTTAGACAGATAATTAAACAAGGATATGGTATTCATGAAGCTCTGAGAATTGACATTCTGGAATTTTATAAAACTTGTCGAACATAATAAGAATATAAGAATCCAGCAGATTTTGTAAAGCATAGATTAGATGGCAAGTATGGACCTTATTGGTTTGTATTTATGTGGGAACATAAAAATGGATTGAATGCTTAATACAGTTACTATAATAATGATGACAAAGTTTTTGAATTCAAGGTAATAACCGTTGAAATTATAAGTTAAATGGTTGGCATGTCTTAATTTATTCATTCAACCAAACCCAGCAACCAGCCTAATTTAAACCATAACCAAGTGGCTAGACTATGCCATAATACAATACGTAAAATAAATAATTTACAATTTCAGATAGTTTCCACCTCCACTTTATGATCATAGATTTGATAATTCTTAAGTTGATCCAAGATATCCTTACTCTTAAATGCAATAAGGACCATCTTAATCTAGATAAGGAGGGTGGTATTACTGATTAAATAATATTAAGAAATATAAGTTTTGAAAAGAAAGCTATTAAACTTATTTTTCCATAAATATTGATAATAATCTAAAATACTCTCTTCTTTTATTACTTATTAAAATACATATTAATTGTCCAAACAATATTGTTATTCTAATGAGAAATATAAGATCATAGATTTATTATTGTCAAATTTAATAGTTTGATAATACATTAAAGGAATATGACATTATTTTAATTTTGTACTTAATGAGAAAAAGGTCAAGAAAGGAATACTTATCCATTACTTAAATAAATTATAAATTTAGTTAAATAATTAATTTTTTTTTCAAAATGGAGGATAGCTTTTTTGATCATATCGAAATTGTGAATCCAGTCATAAATACACAAAATTCAAATGCTTCATGTGTTCGAAGATGTTTAGATTAACAATTTTAATCTTGTATCTAGAAAGTGCAACAAAATATTTCATCTCTTGCAAGATAAGAATCATTTCATACATCAAGTTTTTTCCTTTAAACTATTATTCATTAACCTAAACTAAATCCAAAGTAATTAGATAAATCAAGTAATATATATCTAAGATTAGAGTCATTTATCAATGCATTGAAAATTCTGAAAAAAAATAATGATTCCTATTAGTCTAATTTAAGATAAAAAACACTCACTTCCTACTAAACTTCAGATTTAGTGTAATTACTTAAATGTAGGAGTGGTAATAAGAATTCTGCAAACTGTCAAACCTAAATCTATAAGAAGTAACAGAATTAAGTAAAATAATTATAATAAATAAAACAATAATTAAATGAATTTAACATTCGAAAAAGTAATTCAGCATACATTCAAGCTATATATAAATGAAATCATACTATTATATCAATCTATTAATCCATTATTTTTATTATATTCCCTCAAAATCTTATTATAGGTAGTTTAATTAATATTATATATTCACCTTTAAAAGAAAATCTAATCATAAAAAGAATATATAATATGATATTTAATAAAATTATATCATGCTATACTATTTTATTCTACATTCTGAATATATATGTTTAGTCAAAATTCTAAACAGTTAAGCATATGTCAATTTCATTCCAATAATATCAAATACTTTACATACTAATGATTAACCCCAACCCCTATAATCAGTTATTTATTATAGATTTCATTGAAATAAGATGAAAATATAAAATGTAGGTACAAGCTAAAGCTATAATTGTCAGAAACAATTCCATTTTTATTAATTCATATTAATGAGTATTGCAAATGAAAATAATGCATTGATCTTATCTATTGTAAGCATTTATCTTTCTGTAACATTATTCTCATTTTTTATTTGAATAGAATTAATAAATCAATAGATTAATTTATTTGATATATATGTAATTATAATTCTAATACAATTTTTATTTATTATATAGCAAAAGAACATATACAAATAAATTCCTAAAGCACATTTTCCTTATCTTAAAGAGCCAATTTATATATCTGCTTTCCAAGAATAATGAAATTTTATAATAGTTAAGGTGAATAATATTTATGGAGATTTTAAATTATTTGAAGGGGACCTCATTAACATAAATGATATTCAAGTTCTTTGGGAAGGTCGAAATATCTAACTATTTTGTAGGTTCAAATATCTGATACTACGATATTGAGTTTAAAGAATACAGAAACAAGGGGTTCTTATGAATCATAGAAAGATATTTTTTGCAAATATAGCTAATTATAAAATACAAATATCCTCCTTTTGTGAAGCCTTCTGTTAATAAGAAGACGAAAACTCATATGGTGATTTAACATTAAACAAAAAAATTTAAAATCACTAATGAAGGGGAAAGTAATTTATCAGCCAAAAATAATTAACTGAAGACAATCCAAAGACTTACAATTTGAGTATTAATATTTATATTAATCATGTTTACCAAAATAAAATCCAGCATTTGAGGTGAATATGAAATAATTAGAAATATGCATATTAGTAAAGCTGAAGAAATGGATTAATATAAGCATTTAATGTTTCAAGAAGAAGTAGAATTATTTAAATAGGTTTAAAAAAAAGAAATAGGAATCTATTAACAAAGTATATTAATATGTAACTCACATTTGCATGATTAACACTGTGGGGTTTGAAGAGAAAGTATTTCTAATCATTATTATTCAAAGGAAAGAATAATTTTAGAAGAAATTGGCTAAATTAGAAAAGAGCATTGAATTATGTAATTTTATGGATATAGAAAAATGATTTATCATAAAAAATATCTAATAATATTATAATTCCATATATTTCAATTTAAATTGTTAGAAATGGAATTTTCCTTGATCTTTTGAATCCTTATTATTGATTTGAAAATGCATTTGATAACCTAAAATATTTGTTATTTAAATAAATGAATAATAATCCTTCAAATATCCGGAAAACTATTTCTAATTATACATATGAATAAAATGATTTAATTGGTTCTGGATACTCATCAAAAGTTTATAAAGGAATGAATACAAAAAACAATTTAGTTGTTGCAATAAAAGTGATAAGTTTTCAATAATTAATCACTCCAATTTCTAAAAGTTTACTTAAAAATGAAATTCATGTACTGAGTTTAATTGATCATCCTAATTTAATGAAAATTTATGATACATTTGAAACTAAAAATAATAGATATTTGATTTGTGAATATTGTAACGAAGGTGATTTGGCTGAAATTTTAGAATCAACAAAATTCACAGAAACATAATCTTTAGAAGTGTTCCTATAAATTGCATAGGGAATTAAAGAATTACATGATAAAAGTAACAACTTTATGGTAAATTTATTAGAAATAATACATAGAGATATTAAGCCAGCCAATATATTGAAATCTAATGGTTATTACAAATTAGCTGACTTTGGTTTTGCAGTAATCGAGAACTAATATGAGAGCATCATAAAGAAATTTAATGTAGGAACACCAATGTACATGGCTCCTGAAACAGTGTAAAATAATGTATATTCAGAAAAATCAGATATATGGGCATTAGGAATAGTTTTATTTTAGATGATATATCATGAATTACCTTAGTTTTCTAAATAAGAACATGATCTAAACAAGAAGCACTTATTTTTGATAAATAAAATAAAAAATGATATAGAAACGTCTCCTAAGACTAAAGAACTAATGCTTAATATGCTTAATTTTGATCCAGAAAAACGAATCTCTATAAATGAAGTTATTACAAACATGTCAATTCAATCTAAAAAAATATCAACCCTGTAACATCAAAGTGTTCCATGCAGATCAATTAAAACTAGTTCAATTTCACAAGACTTATAATAATCAAGATAATAATTAAATGATTAAAAATCAAATAATTAAATATTCTAAAATTAAATAGAAGAACCAATTGAAATTTAGCTTAAATCTCCCTCCTAAATGGTTAAATTACAAGAATAGAATGGATTATAGAATATAGATACAAAAAAAATTATAAAAATAAATTAAGTTGCTTAGCTTTTAGAAATAAAAGAAAAACCTAATGATTTGAACATTTAAAACTAATAAAATTAGAATTAATATCAAGAATTAGTAATAAAAGTTTCTTACACAGAAAAAATAGACCTAAACTCAAAACAGTTTCAATAATCACCTATTAAATCTTATAATTAATCTATTGAATCCAAACTTAAAACATAAAAATCACTTGAATTATTAGAAATTTCAAATTAAGAAAAAGAAAAGTTATCTCCAATCAAGATACCTATTATATCATAACATGAATTTAATAATTTAAAAAATAATGGTAATAGCACAAAAAATGGCCATTTTGGAGAAGAAAGTGAATGTATTTAACATAGCAATTAAAATAGCACTAATGATACTATAAAACATAATTAATTTTCAAATTGTCAATAAATTTTATTAGAAAAATAATAAACACTAGATATTAAATAAAATTTATCAAAACCATCTCATTCTATTCAAAATAGTAATTCTATTTAATAAAAGAAATCACCAGTTAGGGTTGTTCAATCATAATAAAATATTATCACTCCACCTTTCAAATCTTCTGGTGTTAGCTTATCAAGAAATTCTTAAGATAATAAAATAAATTATTATTTCTAAATAAATACATCCTCATAATTAAATTAATATGCATCATAGACAAAATAAATCTCAAATTTGATAACTGATAAATTTACTAGTGATTTTACTACAAATTATTAAGATGATAAAGTAGAATTTCTATCTGCATCAATAAGACCTACTTACAAATTTTTATAGTACTTAAACAATGTCATTAAATAGTTTGATTGCATTAATACTGAAGATAAATAAAAATGTTATTTTTTAATCAGAAAACTAATAGGAATTAAAGCTACTTATATTTTAAAGTATTGCCCATCTATTAAATAAGAAATCATTAAAAATTGGATTGATAGCTTTTTAACTTTTTATTCTAAAGTTGAATCTGTATTCTATATTTCTCCTGATAAATAATTTGAATAATTTTTCAATAAAGATTTATCTGAATTTACACTCAACTTCTCTTAATTATTATTACATTATTTGCGAAGAATCAATATAGTTAAATTACAAAAAGATTTCCAAATAATATAAGAAATATTATTGGAAAATCAAAAATAGTGTAATGATCCTATTTTATTTGCCAGAAGATGGGAAAATGACTAACTTTGATCTTTATTTATATTTTATATAATATCATAAATATAAAATACTTTACTAAGTATTATCATATTATCATAATTTAGAAGTATTTAAAAATATCATATAAGTAAAAGTTTCTAATAATGATTTTCCATTATGATCTACTAATCTTTACTATTTTTGGACGATTGAGTAATTTATAAAATTACTTTATGGTTCTAAAGATATATTATAAATTTATAGGTATATGCATAAATTGTGTGATATTATTGCATATTTCAGTTAACTATGATTTGAATGATTTTAACTCAAAGTAAATTACTAGATTAATGAAAAGTTTAAGAAGTTATCGTTTTATTTTAATAATTTATATTTATTTATTGAAAATATGGGGAATTGTTATGACTCAAGAAAGAACACAGTACTTTTAGCATTTGATTAAGGTGAATATACTCAGTTGAATTAATAATTTCAATATTACTGTGAATTAAGTAGTGAGTAATAATATCAATATTATTAGAACTCGGGATACCAAATAACTTAATTAGAGATCCTTTGAAGACATATTTTTAGAAAATGCTACTTTTGGGATTAAGCTATTTAAGTTCCTTGAATTATATTCTGGTAGTGATGGGTTTGTGAAGAAAGAACCATTGTTCGAATTCTGTAATATAAATATAGCTTATAATATAGTGGAGTTGTTAGTAAAGGATGTTTAAACTTCAGTTCCAGCATTCAAGAATCTAGAAAGGTTTGAATTAATGTCTTTGATCACTTTGCAAAACTATAGATATGTAAAATCAAAAGAGGAGTTGGCATAATTGTAATTAACTTATCTTGATACTCTAAGTGTAATCAAAGTATTTCAAGATTACTTTATCATTTTAGGATATTATCAAAATGTATCAACATACTTAAAAGAATTCACCAACTAATGAAAAATATATAAAGTCATTAGTAGATTAGCTATATAGTATTTATCTAATTCTAAATTTAGAAAATGAATCAGGTTCATTGTCTTGGGTATAGTTGATGGATTTCATTTCAAAATAGATGCCAGGAACTAAATACCTTATAAAAAAGTATTTTTAAGCAAAATTTATGGGGAAACAATTTAATGTAATTAAATAATTACAATTACCTAGAATACTATTCCAGTGGTCAATACTCCATCATATTTTGTAACAGATGAATTATTTTTCCAATTATTATTGAGCACATAATCTGTGCTTACTGATTGCAATTAGTTAACTTTGTTATATTCAAGCGTTGCTCATTAAGGTGGTTTTAATCAAATGGTTCAATCACTTAAAGGTAAAATTAATACTTAAAATACTTAGAATGTAAATTACCTACTATTATGTTTTTTTAACATGAAGAAAAATATGAATAGAAAACAAAATAATAGATATTTGGAGCTCTTACAAATCTTAGATGGTATGATACTAAATAGTACTTTGGAACCAAGAAGGATTGCATATTTAGTCTTTATCCATATTTTAAGATTTATAGATCCAAAAGGAGAGGAGAATAAAATTATTGTTTTCTGGATTCTAATAAGGGACTTGGCTTTGGTGGTAAAAATGGAGAGGGATATAGAATCTGGATTGATAAAAATTTAGAGAATTCATTTTGTACTCAAACAGATGATTCTTATGAAAATGGACCTTTAATTTTACCTTATGTAAAGAAATTGTAAATCAATATTATTGAAATATGGGCTATTTAACATCCTACAGATGAAAATGATGAAAATTTTGATATAAAAATAGATCTGAAAGATCCACTGTTGTAATAATAAGATGAATTCTAATTTGCAAATTCTAAGGCTGATTTTTATTGGGTTTAATAGTCGAAAACAGAATAGAAAAATTCAGGATATTATTGGGAAAATAACAATGTAAGTTGATATATTAAATATATATTTATAATAAATTGCGGCATAAATTATTTGAATTTAAAAAGTTTAATGAACGAGCTAAGTGAATATCCCAATATTTAAGTATGATGAACTAATATTTTAGTTTGATATAACACTTTATAATTCACTCAAAACTAAAGATAGTAGACTAATACTCAGATAAATGAAATCAGCTATTGAAGAATTTAATCATAA
The DNA here is from genome assembly GCA_000733385.1 of Paramecium biaurelia. Taxonomy (NCBI): domain Eukaryota; phylum Ciliophora; class Oligohymenophorea; order Peniculida; family Parameciidae; genus Paramecium; species Paramecium biaurelia. The sequence goes on from JPFL01000099.1 coordinate 24,024, forward strand.
TAAGCAATTTGATAGTGAAACTTTTACTATTCTGTATTATGGTGTGCAATAAGTAATTATCAACCCTTATTAGATTAGTTACAAAAAGATGATATCTTGGAATTTTTAGAGAAAGAGATTTTAAAGAGACTTGATGTTTTAGAATTTGAGATTTTATAAATGAAATTTTTATAGGCAACTCTAGATGATTAAAATAAGAATAGGAAGGAACATTTGTATTAATTATAAAAAGAAATATTATTATCATTTGGATTATATGATAAACATGGTTAAATGGGAATAGAAACAATATTATAATTTTATAAAACAAAAATTAAGGAGAATGATGTTAAATAATATTTATAAAATTAAGTTAAGAAAATCATTCGAAAAGATAATCTTCATAATTATATTAAAAATAGATTGATTTAAATTGTGTTCAATTCAGAAGATTGTGATTAATAAATTTCAGATTTACTGATTTGTTGTGAAAACATTGCTTTTGTTACTTAATTCATTACAATTCTAGCCTAAAATAGCTTAGAAATATTATAAAATGAAAGCAATTCATTAAAGTAAGTATCTAAAGTACTTGAAAGAGTAAGTGCTCAAAAACCTAATTTATTTAATTAAAATTTACCTGTTTTTATATAATTTTATGATAGTGAAGTAACATATTAATTTATAAATAGAGTTATTGTCTTAGAAATGCTATTAATACAATAATCACAAATATTTTAACTGAGCATTTGAATCCATCTAAAATAGAATAGGATGTAGAAATGAAAGAAAGTTAATTAAATCAAAGACTTTTCCTTATATAAAAATTGACATCTAGAATAATAGATAAAAATGCTTATGCTAGAGTTCACACTTTAAAAATGTTAAGAGTTGTTTGCTCTTAAAATCTTATCCCTCCAAATGTTTAACTTATGATATTTCCATTAGTAATTGCAAGAGTTTAAGATGTTTCTTCGATGGTGAGAAAGGCTGCTTTGGCATTTATTAAATAAATTACAAAGTACAATTTCAAAATATATAGAATTCAACTAGATTTATGAAAAACCTATTTGTTGATGGGTTATAGATGTAAAATTTTATGAAAATTGTTGACATCAAAGAATAAAATTAATAATTAGGAAATGAAATTCATAAAACCTTAATTGCTATTGATTAAATATTAGAAGATAAAGCAAATGCAAAAACTGAAGCAGAATTTAAAGAATTGGAAGATGAAGAAAATCTAGTTGTCTCTAATTTAAGAGAAAAGAAAAAATTATAATCAGTTTTCATTTAATATCAAGAATTTATGGAACTCTTATAAAAGTTATTACCAAATATAGAATTACTATTAAATAGCAAATGCATTACTGACATTTATAAAGCTATTTCCCTTATTAGTTTTTTATTTAAATAGAAAATAGAAAATACAGATGTTGGCATTATGAAGATGTTAATTCACTCTAACAATCCCTAAATAGTTAATAAATTAGCTAAAAAGTTTTACATTCTCTTTATAGAAAATGATAATGAATAAGTTCCAATTAATAATTTAATTGATTTATTAAAGATTTCATCAACAAAAGAGTAAATCTATCTTGAAGAACTTATTCGATACATGATAAAATAGAAAATGATACCAGAATCTACTATTGAAATCATTTGGACTAATTTTATGAGAAATTATTCTACAAATTAACATGAACAATTAAATTATTATTCTAAACTTGTTAGAGTTACTTTTGGTTAGTAATCAAATCTTTTAACAAGAATAAAATTAGATTAAATAAGTAAAATAATTGAAGGGTAGAAAAAAGAAATTAATTGGATTACTGTTATTGAATTAGCAAAACTAATCTATTATTTAGAGGATAAAATAATTGTTAAAAAATACTTTTAATAATTCTCATTAATTTTATATTTTTATTTTGGAACACCCAATAATTTATGGTTTGTTGCTTGTCAAGAGATCTTAAATTTGATTTAATTTTTGCCTGTCCCAGAAAGTATATACGATTACATTATTAAAAAATTTAGTTTCAAAATATTTTCTATGGGAATGACACCTCAAAAAAGGTAATATAATTATTAATTTAATAGTACTTAAGACTTTCTAGAAGAAGAATCCACCTTAATATTTAATAATTAATGTGTATAACTTAGTTAATTATTATTTATTGTTGGCTAATCTGCTCTGGCAATTATTCTTCATATTGATGAGATAGAGAATTAATTAACACATTTAAGAAATGTAGAGGAAGCCAAAGAAAATGAATTGGATAAAATTTAGGGAGGTTGTGAAGAAGAATACGAATATAATAGTGTATATTTATAGAATTTATGCAAATACAGTATTTTATATATATATATCAAAAGATGTTATTTAAAAAGGATTTTATTTAAATTATGCTCCTATAGTCTTAGAGATATTAGCTGAAATAGAAGAGGAAAATGTATAATTAACAATTCTACATAAATGTGCAGGTCTTTGGCTATGCAAGTTTATGTGTTTATCTGAATAATTTTGTGAAGAACACATAGAAAGAGTTTTTAAATTAATCTAAAATTCTAATTCAGATGGAATCTTTAAGAATAATTTAATTGTAGCAATTGGAGATCTATTACACAGATGGCCAAATACAGTTACATCGTATTGCAGATAACTCTTTGATGGATTAAGCAATTAAGACTTTATTGTCAAATAAACTTCATTAAATATGTTATCACATTTAATATTAAATGATATGATTAAAATCAAAAGAGAAATCACTGATATAGCCATTTTATTAACTGATCCTGATGAAAATATTTAATAATCAGCAAAAAGATTTTTTTTTTAATTATAGAAAAAGGATTCAAGAAGAATCTTAAATAGTTTACCTGATATCATATTTAGCATGTCAAATGAGGAGAGCCATGAAAAATACAAAACATTTCTCATTAATACTTTGAAATACTTAGATAAACAAAATGAATAATTAGTTGAAAAATTGTTGAGAAGATTAAAAGAGAATATCAACGACTTTGAAGTTTATAATATTGTTTTTACTTTGTCTAAACTTTAAATGAAGGAATCTTTAGCAAGAAAATTTTATGAATGTTATCCATATTATCAAGAAAGATTAGAAAATCCTTAAATAAAAGATTATTTCTAAGTTATTGTCTAAAAGGTATATTCAAATTTTATGTTTAGTTAATGAAATGTGGATTAAATTAAGAAAACAAATAAATTCTTTTGGAATTTGAAGAGTTACTAAATCGAGGTGAGACCAAACGTCGAGTACTAGGATCGAAGAATAAATCTTAAAAATCAACAAGATCTCATACAAACTCACAAAAATCAATTGGATATTCTAATATCTTAGATTAATTATATACTTAATCTACTGAATTTTGACTTGACTTGAATAAATTTATTATTATTTTTTTCATTTTTGTTTTCATCAATATTAATTAATTCAATTCTGTTAAATAATCAAAATAAGATTAGATAATACTTAAAAAAGAGCTTATCCTGAAAAATATTCTAATTATGCCAATTTGAGAAACTTTGAAATTTTGGAGAATAAAGTATTTCTATTTAGAACTTTTCTACATAATTACAAATTTGATATTTTTAGTTTGATAACAATTTATATCTATATCAAGATAATGATGAAAGATAAAGAAATAATTAATATTTATAAACAAATCAAATAAATTATAAAAATGATAACTCCTCAAGAATAACTTGATATAAGTAATATATTAACAATAATAAGTTATTAAAAAGATTACAAAATCTTTACTAGGAAAATCTTAAACAACTTTTAGAACTTTAGGAAAAACATTCAGAGGATTTGAGTCATTTGATAAAAATAATAAAATTGATAAAGATGAATTTCTAATTGGTTTAAAGTAGAACGGAGTAGTTTTAACAAAATTCTAAACAGATGTATTAGTTTATTCTCCTTCTAGTTTTTATTAAATTATTTAGATAAAAATAGAGATGGATCAATTGATGTTGGTGAATTTTTTTATTTAATTCGAGTAAAAATAATTTAATAAATAGGGAACACCAAATGAGAACCGAATATAAGTAATAGTCAAGGCATTCAAGAAATTTGAAAAGGATAATTTTGGTTATATTGTAGCTGATGATTTCAAAGGAATTTTTAATGCAAAAAATCATCCTAAAGTTACAAGAGGAGAACTAACAGAAGATTAAGCTTATATTGAGTTATTATAGTATTTTAAGGAAGGAAATAAATCTGGCCTTATAACTTTAGATGTATTAATACAATATCATAACTTAGGAATGGAAAGAATACTATGCAGCAGTCAGTGCTGATATTGAATTAGATGATAATTTTATTGCGTTAATCAAAGAAACATGGAGACTAAAATGATTTATTTATAAATAAGTATCACAAATACATTACAAATCTCAAAGTTCAGATTCATTATTTTAATGTGCCTCATCCTTTTATTATTATTATTCTTATTATTATTATAATTATTATTATTATTCTTATACTTATTCTTATACTTATACCTATTCTTATACTTATACTTATACTTATTATTCTTATACTTATTCTTATTATTACAATTATTATTCTTATTATTACAATTATTATTCTTATTATTACAATTATTATTATTATTATTACTATTATTATTATTATTATTCTTCTACTTATTCTTATTATTATTCTTATTCTTTTTGTTATTGTTATTCTTTTAATTATTGTTATTCTTATATTTATACTTATACTTATTCTTATTATTACTATTATTATTATTCATCTTATTATTCCTATTCTAATTGATCTTTCTCTTGTTATTTTTCATTATTTTCATTTTCTTATTACATCTGAACATCAGCATCAAGATTCTTGATTTCCAATTAAATGTGATTTTCAGATTCTGAACTTGACTTATTATCTAATTTTTCAAGTCTTCGTAATCTTTCATGAGATCTCGATCTTGAACGTGATGACCTAATTAAAAATAGAGAATACTTTTTTAAAGTTTTTTTTGATTTAACACTGACTTTATAGATCAATGGTTTGATTTATACTGGATTAATCTCACCTTATGCAATCTTGGTATCATTTTTTATTGGATAAACAATTAAATATATCCAACCATTCTGATAATGGGATGTTACTTCATTTATTTATAGTTTTTCAATATTTGATATTCCTTCTTCCAACCAAATATTGTCTTCAGGCTATCTCAAAATTTATTAGTTTTAAGAATTTTAAATCAAAAGCACTGGCTTATCATCAGATGAAAATAATTGAACTTCTAATTCTATTTTATTATGATTTTTAATATTCATTCCTTTCATGTCTTTAAGAGCAATATCTAAATTAAAATTCTTGTCTTTGAATAAAGGTTATTCTAAATCATTAGTTAACACCAATTAATATTAGAAATCATTCTAATTATATTACAAAGACTTCAATAAAATATTGTTTTATGTCATTTCTTAATTTGGAATTGACTCTATAAATAAATAATTTTTTTATACATCTACTCATAAAGTCATCTGGTTAACCGTTATCAAATTTTTATTCTACTATTTTTTATAGATTTGTTATTTCATCTAAAATCTATGTAATAGTATTTTCTAAATTAGCATTCTTATTCTTGAAATCCAATAACATTTGATTTTACATAACAAACATATTTAAGATTTTAAGTTAAAATTCATTTACCACTTAAGAAAATCCTATTTTTATAAACAATAAGTTACCTTATTCCAAATTTTATTAAGATGCTGCATTATTATTATTTTAAGTTGATTATCCGGATGATTATTATTAAGGTTATTATTAAGGAGCTTATTATTATTATAATTGTTGCTATTATGGTTATTGTTGTTATTATGGTTAGTGTTGTTATTATAATATTTGCTATTAGGGAGGCATTGATTAATTTTGATTCATTTGTTGTTGCATGGGAGGCTGCTATTTGAATTAAAAATCAAATGGAGAAGGCATTTAACCTAGGGGTCCTTATTGCATTGGTCCCATCCCAGGTAATTGCATTCCACCAGGTCCCATTCCACCCATTCCACCCATTCCTCCCATTCCTCCCATTCCTCCCATTCCACCCATTCCTCCCATTCCACCCATTCCTCCCATTCCACCCATTGGTGGAGGTCCCATAGGACCAGATCCCATTGGTCCTTGTGGCATTTATCCTGGGCCTAATGGAGGCATCCCAAAACCTGGAGGCAAACCCATAGGCATAGGAGGCATGCTTTACAAACCTTAGGGCATGCCATTCATATTCATTCCACCTTAATTAGGGGGAAGTGAATTCATCTAAAGTGCCTAGTCATGCACGAACTATTCAGAAAATTGATATTTTTGATTTGGAGGTGGTGCCATCATTGGTTAAGGAAAAGGAGGTCCCCAACAAGGATAATAAGGAGAATTAGGTACTTAAAGCATCCTACCATATGGATCAGGTCCTGCCATCTATTAGAACATTTAGTATAATCTCTACTGTTCATCATTAGGATTCATTTATGAGTTAAATAAATTATTATGTCAAAGAAGATAAATTTGCTGCCTCATCAAATAAAATATCTCCTTTATATTCTTCCCATTATTACAAATGATTATTATAGTTTAATGTAAAAGTGTAAATGAAGAATTAGGCAAAATTTTATTTTTCATTTTAATTTGTTTTTAAAAAGAGATATTAAATATGAAAATGACATTTAGTGGATTTTAATGTTTAGAAAAATAATTCATTGTAAAATAAGAAGGGTAGGGGATAATTTGTAAATTAATCTTTAGCAAATTCTATTAAATCATTAAACTTCTTTAATATTTTAGATTTTGTATAAGTAAATTTATATATTATGTGTAACTCTTTTTTTTAATAAAAGAATGAAATCAATTGTATATATAAATCCTTAAGTTAAATCTTATAATTAACATATTTAATTCTTTCATAATTGGATTAAATCATAGATCATTTTATTTATTAATCCAAAATAAATTGGATATCTTTCATTTGGAAATAATGAAATTGTAATTATAATTTTATTATTAAATTTCAAATTTGAAAATGACTGGTAAAATTATCAAAGAGATTTTATAATAAACCAATAGAGAGAGGGTAAAGAATATTTGGAAAATTATAATCTATCTAAAATAATGTAGAAGGAGTGAAATAATAAAATTCAAATTGAATTATAATTACCTATAAAGTGTAGAATTGGCAATAGAGGATGTTTAATAGTAAAAGAATTAAAACTTTTTGGACATTCAAGAAAAAGTATAACTATTTTAGTTAAAAGTGTTGTTACAAGGATTGAATTCTATTGCTAATAAGGAAAATGGGGCCCAAAATTAATAAGATAAGAAAATTAATACGTATTCGTTCAGTTGAGAAGAATTTCAGATAACCTTTAAATAGTTTTAGAAAAGAACTGTTGGAAACAGAAAAAAGGGTGTATTAAAATCTATCTTAATAAGTGGAATAATTATCTATTGAAATATAAAAAGAATTTTATTAAAATCCAGAAACTTAGGATATATTATTTGAGATACAAATGAATAAAATCCACTATTTTATTAAGGGATAGAAGTAATTATTATTAGTATTAGAGAAGAAATTGAGAATAAAATAATGAATAATTAAAAAGAATATTCGATTATTAATAAAAATAACAAGAATAAAAAAAAAGGAAATAATTGGAATTCTTAAAAAATTATATTAAAATGCTAATGATGTTTATAAAAGAAATTAAGCAGAAAGAGAAAGAAATGAAGAATAAGTAAATGAAAAGAATAAATGAGAGATTATCAATTTTTGATTTATATTAAAAATATAATAATATATTGAAATGGGCTAATGTTAAATGCATAATGAAAGGTAAATTGTAGTTAATATGATTGATTTCAGGATTTCAATATATTGTCATACTTGGAATAATGAGACTAGCGATCTCTTTGATTATGAGAGTATTGACAATTAAAAACAATAATTTACAGTCTAAAATTAAGATTCATATATCATTAACAATAAAGAGGCCCTTTAATTAATAAATCAAATACCTTAGGAGAATAGGTAATAAAGATCATTTATACATAGTGAGGTTTTACTTTATATAACAGCTAAAAACACAGTTGTTGCTGGAGAATAATAACAACAAGGAAATTCAACAGCCATGACAAATACTAAATTTCCATTTAAGTTAAAAAAAAATTGGTTGACAGTTAGATCTGTTAACAAATATCCATTAAATGTTAATGACATTTTTAGGCTTGGAAAAATGACTTTTAGAATTTCTAGTCTAAATTTTAATTGTCAAAATGAATATGAACTTTCTAATAGGAGTAAAGCAGATTCTAATGAATAATGTCGAATATGTCTAGGAAATACTTAAAGTTAAAATCCTTTATTGAATCCATGCAAATGTAGTGGATCTCTAAAGTATATTCATTTAGAATGCATGAAAAGATGGTAGGTATACTTGAATAAGACTTAGGCTCAAAGAACTTACATCAGCATCAAAATCATCTGAGAAAAGTGAAATATATTTATGGAAATTATTAAAATGTGAAATCTGTTAAGAGCCATATAAGGTAATATTTTAAAGTGATGGAGTAACATATCATATGCTCGACCTATTAAAACCTAGATTTCCATATGTGATGCTAGAGTTTTATTCAAAAAAGAAAGAAACTTAGGTTAATTAGATAAATTTAGGAGATAGATTCACTTCAAAATCTGATGGTGTGATAGTTATAAGTTTAGGTGAAAAGATGAGTTTAGGAAGAGCCAAAGAAAATTGGGTTAAATTGTGTGAAGCTAGTGTTAGCAGATTTCATGCAACTTTATAAATAGAGAAAGTTTAAGAATAAAATTCTTTATTTTTGTTTGACAACAATTCAAAATTTGGCACTTTAGTCTTAATAAAAGAAGATTTGTAAATTTATTAAGAACTTGAAATATAAGTTGGCAAGTCTTTATTTAAATTGTAAGCAAGCAATATTACTTGTTGAGTAAATTATATATAATATAAATATAATATGAAAAAATTTTTCGATTTTAAAGAAAATATTAGATAAATGCAAGAATTGCCTTTTGTTGATGTAAAAATTCATAAAATAATTAGAATTACAGTTAATTTCTTGATGTGATGTTTTTATCATATTAAGCAGGAGCATCAAATAATGATTCTAAGATTATAAAAAAATCCATCTATTTTATCAAATATATTCATTAAGCATACTATTTACAGAAAATGACAATTTCAGAATTAGAATAGTTGTTTAATGATTATATAAATGGGAACTAAAATATTGATCAAGAAGTTCCTGATGTTGCTCTAGAATTTAATTCAGGGCTTTAATAAACAAAGAATTCATGTATACGGATAAAAAGTCTAAATTCTGATAACAAAGCAACATCAAATATTCAAAATTAAAAAGTAGAAAAGGAAGATTAAAATATACAATTTAAATAAGAAACTAATAAGAAAAAGAATTAAAAAAGAATCATTATATAAGAAGTATAAGATATTAAAATACCATATTAATAAGATAGACAGAAAGATGCTGAAGTATTAGATTAGTAATAGAATAATTTGAAGAATTAAAAATTAATAAATATTCCTATTCCTAAAATAAAGGACATCTAACAAATGTCAATAGAATAATCATTAGTAATTAAGAAGTAATAATATGAGGAGTATAAAAGATAAGAATAGTTTAAATCTAATTTTTTTTTATAGAATAATAAAAAAGGTTAAATTATAGAAAAAACCAAATGTATCATTTGTTTAGAAATTATATAATCATCAAACCAATATATACTTACTGCTTGCTAACATATTTATCATAAATAGTGTATAAATAATTTGATAGAGGCACAAGTTGATCTACCAATACGATGCCCAAATTTAGAATGTAGACAAGAAATATTAAGAGATGATTTAGAATAAATTACTACAAAGGAAGTTATGGATAAGTTGGACAAATTTGCTTTTAATTAATATTTAATGTCACATCCAAACATTTTTTAATGTCCAACTTAAGACTGTAAAGGAATTTATGAGATAGAAGGACCTATCTAAGTATGCATGATATGTTAATAAATATTTTGTACAAAATGTAAAAGACAATTTCATGAAGGAATTTGTGGGGAATAAAGTTTTGTTAATTTAGCTAGATAGTAACAATATAAATAATGTCTACATTGTAACAGATGGATAGAAAAAACATTTGGGTGCAATCATATATCTTGTCCTTGTGGACATGAATTTTGTTATGCTTGTGGTAAATAATGGGTAAAAGGAATGGAATGTAGATGCATAGATTTTCTCTAATCCCTAGAATTAGAAACTTAGACGATATAATAGTAGTAGCAGATATAATAATAGTAATAGCAAGTATAATAGTAGTAACAGGGATAATAGTAGTAATAAGTATAACAACGTAATTAAACTAATTCTTAAAATTATTAAGCATATGCTTAGCTATTTCGAAATTGTTTTGATACATTAAACACAATTTTAAAAAATAATTACAACTATGACAATTTACTTTAAAATACTTAATAGGTGGGAATATTAGGCCAACTCGGATTAACTTATATAGTAAGAAGATATACAAGATGATATATGTATAGAAAATTTACAAAAAAATTTGTATATTTATCAATTAGAAAAATGGCTAAATATTAATGCATATATTCATATAACATCAAACTACTTCTTATTATTGATTTTCAAGTTTTTCTGGTAAAATTTCATTAACTTCTTAAACTTATTGGTTTTATGTCAATTAATCTTAATTTTCTGATAATTATTTTACTGATTCCTCCTAAACTTCAACATTTTAGATTACAGGTACTTCTGTCTAAATTTCTTAAATTTCTTTTTATTCAACTGCTTACTATTATGGTTAATCATCTTATTATTTCTATTCACTATTATCCTTAGTCTTAGGTACATTTTATTATTATTATTAAAATTATTCATCAGTTTATTATTCATTTTTATTTTAGGTTTCTTCAGGTAATTTTCCTTTCTTCACAACCTTTTTATCATCAGATTTTTTCTGTTCAGGTTATTTTGGGTTCTATTTTTAAGTTGTTTTAGTATCTGTCTTTTTATTATCTTTTTTATCTTCTTTTTTCTCTACTTAAATGGGTTAGGTTGTTGGTTAAGCAGTTTTTGATTTTTATGGTTATTTTTCAACCTTTTTATCATCTTTTGATTAAGCTGTCTATTTAATTGGTTATTCTTTAGTTTCTTTGATTTGTTATTATTATTTTTATTATGGTTGAACTATAGGTTTTGGTTTAGGTGGCTATTATTATGGTTACTACTATTATTTAGTATTATTTTAATTTCCCTCTTTTGGAGATTTTGGTTAATCTTTTAAAATATAGTTTATGTTTTAAATACTTTTTTCAATATCCACAGGTGTTGTTGTCTTTTCAACAATTGTGCTTTGACTTAAAGGTTTTGGAGCTGTAATAGATTTAGGATCCTTTGTTTTTACAGGGGCTGGGTTTTTTGTAACTACAGCAGTAGATGGACGCTCTATCTTTTTAGCATCTAATTATATGGTGGGAATATATTAATTTCAAAATACCATTATTTTAATGATTGTCTTTTTTAGGATCTTATTTAACAATTTCTATAAAATATTACTTATTATTACTCTTATCTTCTTCTACTTTTATAGGTTTTAAGTTTTCTATTAAAGCTTTTAATTCACTCATTTGGTCAAATAGATTTTTGATTTGTAACTCATTTGATTGATCTCTTTCTTTTAAAACTTCAATTCTCTCTAAAACTGGTTTAAGGAATTCATCAAAAATATTTTGTACTTCTGGAGCCACTTATTACATGAAAATTCAAAAATAAATTATTTTAATATTAATTTTCTAGAATGGTTATAAATTATAAAATGCCACAATGGTATTTTTTCATACTCTTGCTTTACATATAGGACAAGTAGAATTCTTATCAAGCCATTTAGTGATGCAATCATAATGGAATTTGTGAGAGCAATTTAAGGTTTACTACATATTATCATCAGTTATATTATCTTAACAAATTACACATTAATTTAAATTTTGATTTCGTTCCTAATCTAATAAGATCCTTGATAATTATATATTAGGTTCATCTTTGTGATTATCATTAATATGTTTATGCATAAAATATTGATAAAGTTAATAGTCATTCATTTAATTAACTTCTTCATCTGAATAAACTTTTAACAAATCAAAATTATTTAATCCATTTTCTTCCTATTCAGCTTGTTTATTTTATTCTTCTTCATCCTCATCTGATATATTATCATTTTATCCATTAGATTAAGCATTAGAAAACATTCTAAACTATTCATTGTTAATAAAAGGCGGCGTCTGGATAATAGGAGATTAAATATTTAGCTATTACGTCGGGATAATAGGAGGTTAAGGATTTAGCTATTAATTTCTAATTAAAGATTAAATCATTTAAATTCGTGTTGGAAATTGAATTCCATTTTGCTATACTTAAGGGAATTTTATTTACAAACCTTACTATGATTATTAACCTTATCCAACTCTAAATTGGCCTAGTAATTGTTATTGTTATTAATTTTAAATAGTATATATTGGTTAAAATAATTAATTTTTCTAATCATTTAAGGTTAATGTGTTGTTAAAAATTTATTGCTTTGATTATAAATCTTATAGGGAGTTCTAAGAAGATCTTTCTTAGTCATTATTTGTTTTTTATAATTATATTATATTAGACTATTAAATTGGCCTAAAATCTGGATTTCCCTTTTGAAAATTATTTGATTGAATATTCTTTTTCTATTAAAGATTCTATTAATTTTTTATTAAGGATTCGTATTAAAAGTTATTCGTCATAAATAATCCTGCTGATTCATCTCCTTATCGATTATAATTCTATTATATTATACATTATTACAGATGGTATTTCAACATTCTAAATCATCATATTCATCGGTAAGTTAATTTTAGATTATTGATTATTTTTTGCCAAGCACTTCTTTTCATGTACTTCTTTGGAGGTAACTGGTACATACATTTAGCAATAACTGCATTAATATGTCTAATTAGATTGCTGATTTGATTGCATTATTATAATATTAATTAAATAGTGAAAATATTGTTAGGAAAGATGATTAAAAATTTCTAAATTTTAAAATTAATAAATACTTAGCATTGGTATTAAGAATCATATTCTCTTAGTTTTTGTTTATAGAAATTGTAATTTATAAAAGAATTTTATTTTTAGAGTTCTGTATTGCCAAATAAGATTTAACATTATATACAATTAAAAAGAATGAGATAGGTAGTAAATCTATACTCTATTTTGATAAATTTAATTAGAGGTAAAACATTTAAATTTTTTGTTCAATTACACACTTGTTGACAGTTCTCAAATTTTCGTTGTTTCAGATTATAAACTTCATCAAATGAGTCGAGAGTTTAATACGCTCTACACATAGGACATGAGAGTAAACCATAGGAAGATTTCGAGATTTCAATCATTTTTTCTATATCATACTAACAATAAGTATGACCACATTTTAAAGGATATAGTTAACTTGATGAATCTAGACAAATTGGACATTGTTCCTCTTCAAATATTTTATCAGTAGGTTTATCCAAAATACAATAACCAATAATGTCTTCATTATTATTTATGATTCCATTTCTTCTAACTAATTATGGCATTTCAAAATTGTCATAATCAAATTCTTCTTCAAATTCAAAATTATTTTCTTAATTTTCTACAATATTGATTTCAGCCATTTGTGTTTTGAGTTATGAGAAATTTTATTTTATGATTAATCTAATCTATTTTATAAATAATATTTAATAATTCTCGATAAAATGGTATTTAACAGATTCTATATAGAAACAAATTTCAAATTAAAATTCTCACAAGTAATTCAATCTTATTCTAATTTCACTTTAGAATTCAAATCAAAGATAATTATTATAATATTCTTATCAATAATGATAATATTTTTAATACATGATTACAAACTGTCTATTTAAATATGATTTTATATTTCTACTTAAGAATACTTTAATAAATAGATTTATGGATGTCATTAATTCTTAACTAATTAATAGATATTTAATTTCAAGTAATTAGGTAGGTTTCAATTAAATTTATCTGATTTTAAAATATTCAATTTTAAATAAATAAAGAAAGTATATTAGATTTTTATAATTTATAATGGAAATAAATAAATTGATAGAATGAGATCCATTTGAATAGATAAGTTGATATCATTTTACTGTTTAAAGAGTAGAAATAAGAAATTAATAAAATGAAACATTGAACTCTTTTAAGAATCTTAAAGAAAGTTGAAGTGTTTCTTATTATCATAAATATTAATTAAAAGTAATAAATTTAAAAAGATCACATCTAAATTAAAATAATTACTTATATTGAAAGCTTAAAAAGAAATAAAAGTCTATTTTATTACAAAGGCATAATATCAATTTCTTAATTTATAATTAATAGCATATATTAAAGATATAAAAAGATTCAAAAAGATGTTCAAATATAAATAATCTCCAAGAGATGAAACACTTTGAATTCATAATTGAAATTGAATTAAATATAATTATAAACTTTTTATAGGATTTTGATCAAATAAGGTTAGGATAAAATATCAAGCAAATTTAATTATTTTATAATATTATATTCCTAATTTAATTTACAATTAAATCCTTTTTTAATAAAAAGAAGATTATGGTGTATTACTTTATTAATTAGATCATTGACTCAAGAATGAGTAAAATAATTATATTTTTTATAAATATATGAAAAAATAATTAAAACATTCCATATATTAATGTTTATTTAATATTATAATCATTTAGGTTATTTGACAATAATAAATTATCTTCAATTTAATTATTCATTAATAAATTACACTTTATTAAATAATCTCACAATAAAAAGATCCAATTATGATTTTTATTGAATATAGATAGAAAAGAAAAGAAGAACTAAATATAAATAGATGATTCAATTATCATTAGAGATGTGAATGTAGAAGAAAAAATAAATCTAATTGTAATTAGTAGGTAGGAATAAAAATTATGGAATAAATGATAAATATATATAATAATGTATGATTTATAAACTTAATAATATATTTAAAATCTATTCTTTTATGAAATTTTTTAGTCTCTAAATGAATTTATGATCCAAAATATTGATAATAACATTTACATAAAAAGGAATGAAATTTGTATAAAATATTATTATACAACTTATTATTAATTAAATAATGTAAAGTAAATAAGTATAGAATGATGGTGAGATCTTATCTTAAAATGATGATGGTAATGGTGATATAATAAATTTTGATTAATTTGATGATGATGAATAAGTAGTCATTACAGATAACAATAAATAATAAATATTAAATACTTTTGGAGATTAACTTTAAATCTAGAAAGGATAAAGAGCTGAAGAATAGTTGATTTAAGATATAGTGTAATTTAAACAGGAAGATGAGCAAGACAATATAGCAAATTTTGGCAGTATGCATCGGGATGAAGACTTTTAGAGTTGGAAGGATGAGAATAAACAAAATGATTAAATTGAATAAGTTCAATAAACAAATTAGATTGATGCAATGACTGAGAGATAAGAATAGTAAAGTTAAATTATATACTAACCTGATATAATCTATGATATGAAAGAGTTCTTATAAAAGTCGATAGATCAATGTAAATAGATATTTTGAATATTTTATTAGAACATTTAGTATAATTGACATTAATTAAGGATAAAAGTGGAACAAACAAATTTCACCCTAAATTTTTATTATATTTGAGTGGTTAATAGAAAATATTTCTATGTTCAGCAAAACGATAGGCTTTCAGTTAACAAATTCATTATGTTTTATCTATACTATAAGATAAATTTGATAGAAAACATAAGTCATGTTTAGGAAAGATAAAAGGATCTGGTGGAATATTTAAATTATTTGACACAGGTGATAATCCTAAAGATGCAAAATTCTTAGATAAAGTAAGAAAGGAATTATGTTTAATCAATTTTTAAAATTCAAAATAGACTGGACAAATTAGATAGAGTGTGATTATACCAAAGATTAAAGATGGATAACCATGTGAATTTAAACCATTAAATGATACAGATGGATTATTAAAAGCATATTATTCATTACAATATAAAGACTAAATTATGCATTTTATGAATAAGACTCCAATTTATAATAAGGACAAAAAGAAATATCAATTACAATTTAATGATAGAGTAACTATGCCCTCTGTAAAGAATTGTATAATTCATGATATCAATTGCACAGATAAAAATAAGTTTGTATTATAATTTGGAAAATGTGCAAAGAAGACTTATTCAGTTGATATCTGTCATCCTTTATCTATTTTATAAGGATTTGCAATATGTATCTCATAATTTGAGAAAAAAGATTGAAATAAAAAAAAATGAATAAATTAATTACTAAAAAATATTATGTAATTTTCCAAATCATTTATAAAATATAAGAAATTAATTAATGATATTTTCACTTTTGTTTTATTTTGCTGCTAAATTAGATATGAGAGAAATACAGATGTAAAAGGAAATATTAACTAAAAAAGTATTTAAATGGTTCATTTTTTATTTGTAAATTAAAGTGAACAATATGTATTTTAAGGAGTTTTAATAATTGTTTTTTTTATTAATTATTAATTAAATATCAATTTTTTATATTAAAATATTAATAATTTAGATAATTAAAAGAAAATTATTTATGAGAATTAGAAATTGTTTATATAACAAATTTGATTAGAATAATTGATTAAAGAATGATCATGTCAATTATATTTTACAATAAACAAAAGTCAAATTTAACTGCTTTTTATAAATTTATATTATTCTCTTAATTACTTTATTTTGTTCTCCTATTACTCTATTACTTCATTATCGAAATGCAGAGGAGTGTATCTAAATTTATATTCTGTTGATTGTCTTTCTGTTTAATATGCTTTATTTAACAATTCTTATGGAATTTTATTTAAAATTCCTAAATTCGATAGTTCTAATTTAGGCACTTAAATTTGTTGGCAAGGCTCAGTTTTAATTGTCTTACATTATTTAAGTTTAGTTTCATGTTATTATTTCATTTTAACAAACATAGGTTATTTTTTTATAATGTAATCCTAAGTCTGATAATATCCAAGTGGAGGTATTGTATTCATACTTAGATTTCTACCTAATTTAGGAGAATAATTAATTTGTGTTTAAGTTCTATGTTAAATAATGGGAATATTCAATTATAATTTTTGATTGAGTTAAATTAATTACTTCTACTCTACATATTCTGTCTACATTTTTAAGTTGAATTTCTTTTCAACTTTTGAAACATTTGTTAGATTAGCCCAATATGTATTATGATTGATAGTATAAACATCCTTGAGAAAGTTTAATTTGGTTTTGCTTTTTTAACTTTTATTACTACTAATTGTATCTCTAATCCTAGTATCAATTTAGTTTTTAGATCTTAAACTTCGATATGAATTAGGCAATTTACCCATGCTATTTCGTTCTTTAATAAAGGGAATGAAATCTTATTCTACAGGAGAAAATCTTGATTCCCTCTCTTGCAATTATCTCAATTATTGCATAATTTATAATTTACATATTTCTAAAATGAAACAATATAATATCATAAAATAACATCCCTGTAAATATTAAATACATTTATATATATATATATAATTAACTTTCTGATAGAAGATTTTGCTAATATAATTTATTATAAAACAATAATAACTTCACAATAAAAGACATTTTGATGATCTTAATTCAATTAATGCAATTATAAGACGATATGTCCATCCTTATTGATTTAATATCTTTCCTATAGTATTACTTAAGATTATTTGCTTCACAATTGTACTATAAAATGGATTTCTTAATATATAACAGATCTTGATTATTGATAAAGTTATACTATAGCTTCTTTAGCTCTGATTTTGAGTTCCTCTTTCTAACTTTTTCTATAGATTTTAATTTTGAATTCTATTAAAAATCTTAGTATATCAATAAAAAATGAAATAAAATATGGAGTATAACTATCTCCACCATATTTAAGAATCAATGCACAATATATTAATGGACGAAGGACATGCAAAATTTCTCCAATTTTAATCTAATATTGTAAATTAAATAATACTCTTATTTAATTGAAATTGGATTCATAATCTTTCTATTTAACATCATTTGGAATTGGCAGCATTGTTAATAGAGAAGTTGATTTGTCTTAAATCACATCATAATATCCAAGATTGAATTTAGGAATAGGGTCTTTGATTGACTAAAGTTCATCTTTTATCGATTTTTCATTGACTCCTTATGGATTATATTCTAAAGGACTCAAATTATCTTAAAATTTTATGGCAGCTTCATCTTCTTATTAATCTAATTCGAAATGATTGTTATTTTCTGAAATCATTAAACCAAACTTATCAACCAATTACCATTTTCTTAGTTTTACAAGTAATTTCAATGTTTCTAAGGCTATGAAATATTAATAAATTCGCTCTTTATTTTAAATAAATAAATACTTTCTGATGATTTACCTAAGTATTCAGCAAGGAATCCTACAGCCTAAATAAAACTGAGTGCCTTAGGAATATGTTATTTTTATATAAATTACATTAATTTATAGATATTAATATAATTCTAAATCAAATTACTTTAAAGAATTTTAAAACCAAATTTCTGTCAATTTCTCATAATCAATTTTAAATAATTTTGGCATCACTTCAAGCATTATCAAATTCAAGTTTAATCACAAAATTATTATTGAATTCCAAAAAACAACATTGCAAGATTTAATTAAGTTTTTAACTAATTTCCTAGAAGATATCCCCAATGTTATTATAATTATACTATCTATCGAAAATTACAAAAAAAGTGTTTAATCATTTATATCATATATAAAATCTTAAAATTAAATAGTATTGTTGATCTAAAAGAAATTATTTTATTTATGGGCATTCTACTTCCTGTTAGTTCTTTCAGATTTATGAAAATGTAAATTTTAAAGACTTAATAATATTTTCTTCTTTATACATTTTATTACATTCTTTTTTTACGGCTCGTTTAAATTCTAATTTAACTAGTAAAATTATTACTATTTAGTAATGATATTCTTTTAATTACGATAAATTAAAGTTTAAAAATATAAAGTCAAATGCAACTTGAGGATTTTTTAGAAAAGCTATAATAATAATTATAATAATAATAATATTTAATAAATTGATCAATTGTTTGATTAACTCTAATTGGTTTCAAATAATGGGATTACTATTAATTATTTTAAAATAAATAAATGAAGAATTTAAATCCTATTACAATTTAAGAATAAAAAATCTAGATTTATGTATTCAATTTTAGAATAAATCAATTAAATTTTTTTAGTGCTATTACTATAATAATAATAATATTAGAAAATAAGAAAGTTGAAAAATAAAGTATCATATATCTACAGGCACATTGTAGATTATAATTAACCAGAAAACAGAATTTTATAAATTCAATTAGTAATTAAAAATGCTTATTAAGTAAAAAATATTAAGATTCTTCAAAACAATTAATAATAATTAGTTGAGAATGTAGAATTAGAAAAATAAATCTAAAAAATTTAGAATTAATTAAATTAACATATAAAACTTATATTAAAACTAGATAAAGATAGATAATACAACAATAATTTAGATGCTGAGATAAAGGGTAAAGAGTTCATAAAAGGAACACTAAATTAAGAAATGAAAAGTCAATCTAAATAATTGGTTATTATTAGATGAATTTTTAAATTCGAATTTATCAAATCTGTATAGTTAGATTGAGACATTGAAATAAAATTATTAAATTAATAACCGTGTAAAAATGATTATTGATTAGTTCCAAATTAATAAATTAAGTAAATGTATTTTATATCTTCAAGATAAGACTTTGATCAATATTAATAGATCAAGAATTATTCCAATAAATTGATGACATAAATGAATATATTTTAAGGCTTAAAAATACTTACATCTATTAATTAAACAAATAGATAGATAAAAAAGATGTAATTTGAAATAAAGATTAATAAGAATAAATAGTTTAGAGCCAAAATTAAAGATCTAAATTAGATTATTTTCAATTTGAAAACTCCTACACTTGAATAAGGATTTTAAGAAACAAAATCAATAGATAAATGATTTATGAAATGAATTAATGACACAAGTTTATAGTATCTAATTAATATGTACATTTCATAATGATCTTAAATCATGAACTAAACAACAACAACTACTTCAAAACGTTTTTGAGATAATTATATATATATAATAAATGTACAACAATAAAACAATTTATATCGTTGAATAATTGATTCAAGATGCCAATTCAGATTTAGTAACTTTATTACCAACAGAAATATTCATGAAATATGTAAGAGCATCAGATGTAGTTGCTACTGAATTTTTAATAAAAAATGTCAACTAATTATTGAGGATTCTATTTATAAATTATGATCAAATTCACAGATCATAATATATTATCTATTCAGATCTTATTTAAAGAGTATGGGAAATTATAGATCTTAATGTTGAAGAGATATTATAATAAATAGAAGTAATAAAGCTTTAATAAAATTTAGAATAATTCAACATAAGTATATGACTTACTTAACTATTTAAATGTTCCAGATGTATAATGGGCTTAGGCATATAAGTTTTTATAGTTTATTAAATAACGATCTTGGTGTTTAATCCCAAAAGCGTTGTATGAGATAGAGTATTTACTAATTAAATTTTTGCCTCATTTACATAATAAGAGTGTGGCATTAATTATATTACTGTTTTTTGAAAATTAATATCATGATCAATAGCTTACCTTTCTGATATAAGGTTTCGCATAATTTCATGAATTCGATCCTTGTACTGCAATAAATTTCACTTTTTTAATTCATGAAATTATAACAAGAATTGCTACAAAGGAATTAATAAATTTATTATTATCAAGTTAAGTAATTTCAAAATCACTTGAAATCTTAGAAAATTGTAATTTGAATTTTATGTAATAATATTTTTATTGATTAAAATAGTGTAAGAAAGAATGCAGCACATATATTATCACTAATATCTAATTTCTATTCTTTAGATATGCAAAATCTGTATTTAGATGAGCCCAGTAATGAGAATATAATAGAAAATTTTAGATAGACTGATTTTTATAAGACATTTGATATCTAAATCATTAAAAACATTTTGAATGATGTGTTAATAAATAGTTGTAGATTGGGATTATTAGCTGTGAAACTAGTTGAAGTATGTGATTACACTATAATTAGATTGTAGATAATTTAGTAAGAATTTCAGATATTGAATTATGGAATAAGATAGATAAATTAAATGTTATGGAAATCATTTTAAATTTAGTAAAAAAGTTTAAAAGTTCAGATATTTTTATATCATATGTTAATAATTTGATAATTTTCATTTTAGATAGAGCAATAAGTGATTTTCATCCTTTTTGGTGTGTATAGATTTTTACTAAGTATAAATTGTATGCGCAGTAGATTATATAATTTAATAGACAGATATTAATCTTTCAATAATAATTGTAGGTTAAACTTATAAGAGATAGAGATTTCTTACCATATTATAATGAATTAATATAGATAGAAAATATTCTTAAAAGATCACAATTTTGGAAAGCATCAAAGGAATAATTAGAAAAATATGAAGAAAAACATAAATATAGATTAGGTGAGGATTCTGATACTCCTTCAATAGATTATCCTCTTATTATTACTGCAATTGAAGATGAATGTATTGATGAAATAATTGAACCTAAAGATAATATCTTTATTGATTTCTTAAATAGATAATCTCCAATTGATAGTTTAAATAATAATGATGATTCTGACGATGATGAAAAATTAATTGGTGCTTTCTCTGGTGTAGATACTTTAAATAAATTGAAAAATGTATTTCATAAAATGGATTTACAAGATTAAGAAGAAACATAATAATTATAGGAGAATTAATAATAATAAGGAAAGAGAATACGTAATTTGTCTAATTCATTAAATAATTAATTTTAATAAGGATAAAGAGATATTATAAGTAGATCTTTGAATAGTGATCATGATTCTCTTTAAAAGTTATCTTTGAGTTCATCAACTAATCTTAAATTAATGACCAAAACTTTTGATTCATTTACAATTGAAATTTTAGGAAATACAAAAGTAGTCAAAAATAATCAAATCTTAAAGGTTGATGAAATAGATAATACAAATAATATTTAGAATGAATGATATATTTATAATATTATATTTAAAATGTAATAACCTAATGAATAATTTGATATACAAAACCATTATGTAGTATTTGATTTCTAAAAATTTACTCATAGGATGTCCATCAATAAGAACATATGAAAAAATTAAAAGAGAAATTAGTTGAATTGAAAGAGGAAATAATGTAGATGCCTAAAGGTATTACATTGTTTAAGAAGTAGATCCTGAGCTATTTAAAAATCACCAGTTACCATTAGCAAGGGTGAAGAAAATAATGAAATCTGATGAAGATGTTAGAGTATTATTTACTATATTCTTAGATGATAGCTTAAGAAACTCCAGTTCTATTTGCAAAAGCATGCGAAATTTTCATTATTGAATTAACACACAGAGCATGGTAATTCACTGAAGATGGCAAAAGAAGAACACTTTAAAAGACTGACATTGCAACATGCATTTACAACACAGAGATCTTTGACTTTTTAATGGATATCATTCCAAAAGATGAAATTAAGTCTAATCAAGTTCCTATCAAAAAACCTTAAGGATAAGATGGATATTTCTCTAATGTTAGTCAACATGTAATTCCTATATAATTTTTAGCTTATATAATAAGTATAAATGAGCTAGTAGAGACAAGGACAACAGTTTCCATTAACTAATTTCAGTCAATATTTGGGTAGCGGTTAAAGATGACATATTATTTGAGTGTTTACCATTATATTATATTAAATGTTTAAACCAAAGAAGGGATAACAATAGCAATAATAATAGCCATTTTGCTTGAGTTGGTTCACAAATTAAGGGTATTATCAAAGATGTACATTAGTTTAGGGAAAATTTAAAGAGAGGAGGAACAGCTCCACAATAGTCTCGAAAAGAAAGATTATAATTAAAAAGTCCTTACTAATAACCATTATCAACTGTTATTCATATGGCTCCTAATCCTTACAATAGGATTATGTAATATATATATATGTATAAATTATAGGCAAGCGCCTAAAACAAATAGCAATATTCAACTAATCTCTAAGATATATGCCTAAAAGTCTCAATTATCTAAAAGGAAAAGTCAAGAGTATGAAAGACAACGTTATGATTTGAAGTCATAAACTTAATAATCTCGAGCCTTTACTTAATAAGGTATGAGACCACTTAGATTAAATGATGGTCGACCTCAGACCCAATAAAATCTAATTGAAAACAAATTATGTTGTGATAATTTAGGAAGTGATGAAGAATAATAAGAACAATTGACTCCAAGAGATGATAAAGAAGATATTGATATAGATAATATTGGAGCAAACCAATTCATTAATGATTGTTTCTCAAATGAATCAAATGAAGCAGATAGTGAAGATCATTAGAATTTTCAATTGGATATTTAGAATGATGAATAAATGTAATACTATATTATATATATCATAGATAAAATAAGTCCTTGATTAAGGAAGAACCAATAACAAGTTTGAGAAAGACGAATAATCAAATCAATAGACCTTAGACTTCTGAAGGAGGAAGAAGAAAGAGATTTCTGAATTCCTTAAATTAGACTGATTAAAATTATGAAAAGAAAAAAGAGACAGAATGTGAATTATTAGAATATGAAGCAAACATAATTTTAGAAGAATAAGACAATTAAGAAATCATTGATATTAATCTTAAAGCATCTCCAAAGGTAAGTCATGTGTATGAAATAGGAATTAATTTCCATTCGATCAGGATATAGAAGAAAATAAAATGATTCAAATGACTTATTTGAAACCAATAATGAATTAAGGCCTCCTTCCAGACATAAGACCCCTCCTAAAGCCACTGGATTAGAATTACCATTAGAAAACTGTATTAATAATGATTAAAGAGAAAGTGTTGATATTCCCATTAAAAATATGTATGCATAAATAAATGATGAAAGTAATTGACTTATTTATTATTTTAAGAAATTTAAGAAGTAAATGATGGAGATTTTGATTTAGATTTTTTTAAAATGAATAATAAAATGAATTTCAAAAAGTTTCAATAAAAAGATATTTAAGGATATCATACTGATGATGGAAATAAGTTAAATTAATAAAGACATCCTAAATCAGCAAATGTTAAACAGAATTAATTACGTTCCCCTCTTAATTCTCAAATTACTTCAGCACATTTAAGAAATGAAGCTTAAATAGTTATAAAATATAATATTAGTTCTGCCATTCAAAGAAGTGATGAACCAATTAAAGTTCCATTTTAAACTTCATTAGGATAAGACTTTTTAAGATTGTTTGCCAATAATTGTTTAGAATGAAAGTGGTAATTATAAAACATAATTAAATTTTGTTATTCATTTTTTAAAAAGAAGGATTCTCCATTTTTTTAATTTTATAACTTCAACATTTAATAGATTATTCTTGAGATATGAAAGATGTGAATTATAATATTTGTCTTTTTTTATATTGCTTTGTAAAATTAATAGTTTCTATAAATTATATCAATTGATCCTATTTTTATTCTACAAATATCTACTACTTTTGTATGATTTTTGTTCCTCTTAACTTTATTAATTCCTTTGCTATTGAATAATAAAATTACTACGTTCATTAATTAAAAGAGTTTATGATTATAAATAAATTAATAAGTTTTTTATTCTCAACGTCCTTGTTCCTTCCCATAAATATATGAGTATGTCCTTTATGGTATACCTATTCCTATAATGCCTGGATTGATATTCTAAGAATTTAACAATTAAATTAAAGCTAACATCATAACCCAATATTACGAGCATTTTAGAAGTTATTAAGATTTTGTTCATTCAAATCGCTAGACACTGGAGATAATTATCGACTATTTTTTTTAGGCTTCTCCTTTTTCTTATCCTCTGGATTACACCCATGACATCCACAATACTGACAACCATGTGGAGGAAGAGGTTTCTTTCTGACTGCTCTTGGTACCTGACATAAACAAGACTATAATTTAATAATATTTAAACTTTAGCTTCCTTTCCTTTTTTAGAAAATGCTTTCATACATTTCTTACAACATCCATTCACTGTTTTAAAATCTGACGATTCATCTGAACTTGAATCTGAAGAAGATTTTCTTTTCTTTTTTATTTTTTTTTATTTTTTCTTTTCATCTTCAATTGAACATCCTGTACAATGACATGACAAACATCCTTATTCACCAATTTAAATTCTTCTCTATGAAGCAGGTACTATACAAACACAAGTTTTAGGTTTAAGAGAACCTTTATCAGATTTAGTACATTATTAACAACACTTAGTAATAATAATAATTAAATATTACATATTTCCATCTACTTTTTTTCTTTTCTTATTATTGTGATAATGAAGATTCATCAGCTAAAATAATATTAAATTAATTTTTACTTATTTAAGATGATGGATCTCTTATAATTATCTCTTCATCATCACTAACTGAAGAATATTAATCACTAATTTCATCATACACAGGTGATTTTTCCTATTGAAATTCTTATTGAATTAGCCTTAATAATTCTAAATCATTCAATCCATTATTATTGCTACTCATTATATTAATTATATATTTATTTATAAATCCTTATAGATAAATTAATGAATAACATTACAATAAAAATAAATAGAACATTTTTTAATATTGGAAATAGTGAAAATTATCAACATATAAATGTAATTGTATTTTTTTGTGGTTCATAATCTTTAGATGAATGAAAATTGAATATCTTCAAGACATTTCTAATTTGTTGTGTATTCAACTCTATCTCCCTTAAATTTAGCATTCTTAAAACCAACAAATTTCAATCCTTCAGGTATTTGCATAGATTTTATTTGAAAATCAAACTACACATAAAATATTGAATATATACTTTGTTTAATTCTTCAATATTATCACAAATCTATCCTTATTAACCTTAATAATTGCATTCACTAAAAATAGTAATACATTCTTTTATAGGAGAATAAAGTAACATAACATCCCTAAAACCCCAAGAAGCAATATCTGCAGTTGTTTATAAGGTTGATGTAATGGTTAATTTAAATTCATCTCTACCATGTTCAATCACTTAATCGATAAACATAATTCTTTCCTTCCATGGACTTTTTGGATCACCACAAATATTAGATTGTCCTGGATCATTCCAACCTAAAAGTTGACTCCATATTTATTTATCATCCCCTAAAATAAGTAACTCTTCTCCATCCCATCTATCTATTTTATATAAAGTTATTCTTAATCTTAAGAAATTATGTGCAGGAATATCAGAATAAACTTTTGATACTTATGATTTCTGAATATTATAATATAATTACTTTAGCCAATATTTTGTAGCCTCCAAAAATGCTTACATCCTTACCACAAAATGAGATAGGTGAAGTTTCAACCTCAGATTGAATAGGATCTATATTTTCAATCTACCATTCTTTAATCTTTTTAAAACTCTATGGTTCATTAAATTCTTTAGATAAAATAAACCAATCGTTTTTATTAACACATTTCCCTTCAATTAATTAATGTGTTTCTTCACATTTTAAACATTCGTTATCTCCAGATCCAAAACAACTCTTACAAAATTTTGTGCATTCTGCTACAAAAGAGAAAAAATCTCTTATACCCCATGATTGATCTTCAGGATCTAAAATATTGTTAAAAAATTTGTACCTTACTTTAGGGAAGAAGTGAATGTCACTGTCATTTCATTCTTCTTATGCTTTTAAATTATTTCTATATTCACCAATTTCTACCCACACCCTGGTTTAGAACTTAATAACATAAATAATAAGAATTACTCTGCACATATACTTAATCCATCTAATTTTTAGAAAGTTTACTTATAAACCTATTCATCATCAATATAAACATAAAATTGATCATTATCCCATAATCCAAACTTTAAAATATATGATATTGTGATACTTTCCATAAAGTGAATTTGATCATAACTCTTTAATGAGGTGGTAAGTATTTTGTTTATTTAGTTAAAACAGTTTTAGTACCAAGATTATTTGGGCCTCCAAACATAACAATTCCTGAACATTAAAAGGATTTTTATTTCCCCTCTTGTAAATTCCAACCTTCTAATGAAGTATCAGTACGAAACCAACTTAAATCAACTTACTTCCAAAATTTGCATTCATTAACTTTGTCATTATGACATATTCCACATTGAGAAGGACATTCTTTAAAGGAGATTTTTACATTTCTCATGCCCCAAGCTTATTTATCTGCTTTCTAAACTTAACTACTAGTTATAACAATAGTAGCAGTTGGAGAATTATGAGCTACTTCAAATTCGACGTCATAAACTTTATCACTGTTAGGTATTTTTGGACCACTACATAATTGTTTTGCTCCTTCAGTGTAGCCCCATTTCATTTCCCAAGGCACACCATCTACAAACACTTAAATTTTATCATTTTCCCAATCGCCTATTCTATATAACTGTTGGGTAGTACTTCCATAATTGAATTATAAATTTAAGTCTATAATGTGGAGGAATCTTTATCATCTTTGTTAATGTGGCTTAAGAACCAAATGACCTCAAACCTCCTACAATTTATATTGGTCCACATTTTGTTACAACATCAAATGTAGCTTCATATTGATTTTGGATTACCCATCCTATATTTGCTGACATTAAATTGTACCATTTAGATCATCGATATTTGCATCTCTGAATGCTTCATATGTAGGTAACCATTGAGTTACTCCAAGATTTAGATTGGAAATAATCAAGAACACTCCTAAAGCTAAGTAGATATTGGACATTAAAAACGAATATATTATTATTATTATTCAAATGTATTCATTTTTATTTTTTTTCATTCATTACAATGCATGGTTTTACATTCTTACTCTATAAATCTAAGTGTCTAAATTCAAAATTCTTATGGTGATGCAATTTATTAGTAACGTCTCTCTTTTTCAAATATTTTGTTAATTTAAATTCAAGTAATTCATATTTAGATAAAAGAACTTCAAGTAACTATCTTAATTTTATGTCAATGTTTCATATTTATAAATTAAAATTTTTAACATGTTACTCTTCATTATGTTTTCAAATTCTTAGTAAAAATTAAGAAATTATTTTGATAAAATTTATTTTCTTTTATTTCATTAAAAAATATGTCAACAACAAAATAAGAAGCAATTGCAACATTCTATTCACCTAAATTTGAATAATAGTGTTACCTTTGTCAACATGGATTACATGGTGCAGAACAACAAGCTCATTCCAATGGAATCATTGTGGGAGAACCTGTAGGTAATGAATTCATAATTTATTTAAATGTAGTTGTTTACTCAACCCCTGATGTTATTGTTTCTTAAACTGTAGGATAAGCTATACCAGTAAAAAGAGGAATCACTTAAAGCAATCAAAGAATTATTTAAAGCACTACTTAATAGATAGACATTTCATAACCAAACTAAATACAATATAGTCCATCACTCATATAAACTTAAAATACTTAATACAATCAACTTAGACCCATAGAATAAGACATAAAAATAACATAATAATTACCTATAGAGCAATAAATCAGTCATTAAGTGGGAATTAAAAATTCATAATAAATTTCAACATTTTATTCCGGAAAATATGAAGAATAATGCTATTTATGTTAACATGGACTCCATGGAAAAGAAGTTGGCACTACTACTTAAAATAGTATTAGTTAATCAATATAATTTCTTAGTTGTCTATTAAACTCCAGAAGTATTAGTATCTTAATCTGTTGGTTAGCCTTTGACTGCAAGAAATACTACAACAGTTTAAAACTTTTCGCAACTCATTAATACACCTCCTAGAAATGATTTTGCCTATTCTCAATAACTTCAATAATCCCCAATTTAGAATATATAACTAAATGTACCATAAACTTAAATTTAATAACAAATTATTCCTTAAGTGTCATAATAAAACTATGTTGTTTAATAGATACCACAAGTGTAAAATTATTAGATTACTACAGGCCCTTAATAAATTATATAAGAGACTATAACTACTGTCCAAGAATAATAATTATCCCCTCAAGAATAAGTTGAAACCTATTGGAGATTTAAAGTTTATGAACTTTAAGAAAGAGTCTATGAATTAATGAATTAGATAAGTCTTCAAAAATAAGGAAATCTATAACATCAACGAACTGGGTCTTAAGTTAAGAAAAGCACAGAAGATTCATTCAAAGTACTAATCAACATAATTACATTAGGTTGAATAAGCTAAATAAGAAATTTTGTAATTAGAAAGCTAATTAAAAATAAAACAAAAATCGAGTATTGATTTAAGAAATAAACTCAATGTGATGATTTATAAATAAGATCCTACTGATGAAGCTACTAAATATAAGGAATAAGAACTTTAACAATTAAGACAAAAATATAATACTTTAAATTTTAAAAATCAAAGTAATATAGAAGATATTGCTATGACTTAAGCAATTATAGAGGCTGTAAAAAGTGGAAAGGGATATAAATTAGTATCTGTCAGAGAACAATAATAAACATCATCCTATAATTAATAGTATCAAGGGCAACAATAATATAATTAAGTAAAATGAATATTTAATATATATTAAAATAATTTTTTAATTCATTATTATTTTAATTATTAAACTAACTTTTATTATTGTGAAATACAAATAAAAATACCAGTATCAAAACTATAAAAATTGTTGAAATCATTAGAAAGAACACTTGGATTTATCAAAGTAAAAATATAATACTTGGTTACAAATTAAAATAAGAAACAAATAAAATTACTAATTTATAAATTTTGATTTAACTTTATTAAATTCATAAATTTTATTATTCATCACAGTATTTTAGCAACTCATTAGCTGTTTCTTTGAGTTTTTCTATATTCTTTATAGACCAGGGCAATCTTTTAACATTGTATGCCTTAAAGTTATTGTAATTAACAATGATACTTTTCTATTTGAGGAGATAAATTCCCATGATTTTTCTGCTAATGCTTTAATTTTTTTATTCCTATCATTCTCAATAATTATATCAAGATTATCTTGAAAATATATTTTAATAATACCCAAAAAGGTCTTATACTAATCTATAAATTATTTAGATTAGAATAATTCATGTAAAAAATGAGTATTCATTGTTTTAATTTTACTATTTTTTCTAAAAGGTAATGATATCTATTTTGATTTTTCTGCTTAATACGATTACTAGAAGAGTTTGGAAGCACCTTTAAGATTCAGATCTAAAAATTGTAAAAATAGAATTACTTGATTTTGTATTTTTTTCTTATATTTAATGAAAAATCTCTCGAAATGCTTTTCTTAAACAAAATTTGATTAATTCTTCTCTACTCTTTTATTATGATCTAATTTTCTTAGTCAAAGTCTCTAAAATTTTGATAACCTTAACACATTTTTTTTCTTTTAGTTTTTACATTATCTTTTTGACTTTGGATGAATCTGCAAATAACAAATGTATCATTTGCTCTAGATTTTCAATCGTTATATCATTATAATTCATTTCTTCAATTTATAACTGTATGGTTTAAATTTGACTAAAATATTGTTAGGGTTGCTTTAGTTGTGGTGCATCCTTCATAATTTAAGCTAGATATGTTTTAAAAAGCTTTACATTAATCACATTTGATATCAAAATTGATAGTTGGCTGAGTAAAATTATAGTTTGAAGTTAAAATTGGAGAACCTAGATTATGAATGGGACTCATCAAAGGATTTTAAAAGTTCATCATTAACAGAAATTATGAGTTTGTAGGCCAATAGGGTAAAGGATACATGCCAAATAAAGGAGGGGATTGAGCACCATCTGAATGATTCATATATTAATTTAAAATTCTTTTGATATCGTCACAATAAAAGATGAAATAGAACTAAAATGAATTACATAGAAGATTAGTTCAATCTATAAAAATTTCTATGGTTATAAGATTCCATAATCTATGATTTATAATACTTTTAAAATCACTTTAACTTTCTTGGGCATTTGATGAAAATTAAAATAAAAGTTATCAAATGAAGGGATTACTAAAAACAGCATTCCAAAACATCAGTTATAAATGCAATATTATATAATCGAAAGAAATTAGAGGAGCATTTAATATATTCATGTATCTCTCATTGATTATATCTTATAAGAATATGGATTCTTTATTATAGAATCATTTTTCTCGATAATATAAAGAATATAAAGAAAATTTGATCATCTAAAGGCATAGGATTGGATGCAAATACAGACTATTAATCTATCACAAGAACAATGTCAAGATTGATATGGTTTTGAGGTTGTGATCTCGTACTGCAAGAGAAGCTCATCATTAACACTAATATAAGTTTAGGCTAGTTTTTGGAAAGAATGTAACTAATCTTATTTTGGATTGTGAATCATTGAATAAGATTATAAATGAAGATATTTATACTACCTTGCAATAATGTAACAATAATTTCACTTAAATTTAAACATAATTTGAGAAATTTACAAATAATTATGGTCATTTGATTTAACATGAATCATATTATTAAATAGTATTTAAAATTCGTTTATTTCTTATTTAAATCTGTTGATTATGCAATATTATAAAATTTTGGAAATCTTGTTGTTTCCTAAAAAGGGTATCATTTTCTAAAATGTTGAGATATATTCAATTCATAATTATACGAAGTAAAAGATAGGCCAGATTTCTTTTATTCATTAAAACTAAATTATTAAATTTTTATATTCTATTAAAATGAACTGATCAAACTTGTAATTATTTTAATCCTTTATATAGATTGCTAAACCAAAATCAGCATTAAAACTTTAGAAGGAGTAATTTTACATAAAATATTCTTAGGTTACAAATCTCTATGCACAATTCCTTTTTAATGCATTTAATCTACACATAAAGCAAAAATTGTCAGGTAACCATTCTGGTATTAGTAATTCCCCTCCTTAAATTGATTCTAAAAGAAGATTGATAGGTTCGTCTAAATTTATACATAATTTACTATAGGCCCCAAAAACTTTATAAAAGATAGATGATTTGTTTTTTCATTTTTTTTAAGCTTACTCTTTTGCTAATTTCTTCTCTTTAATTGAATAATTTTTCTAGACATAAATGGATTTCTTTAATAATTATGATGATAAAAAATATAATAAGTATTAAACTTATTACATAATTTTAATTATTATAATCAATAAATAATATAATTTTTACTCTGATTGTCAAGAGTAAGTTGAATAATTAAATAAAGTTATTTGGATAAAAACTAGCTATCTTTAAGGGTAAAATAATCTATTATAAAATATTTTTTAAAATCATTCATCTTCATCCTTTTTGACAGATTTTTTTCTTCTTGAACTTATTTACTTTTTAATTACTAATGATTCTTGACTAATCTCTTCTGAATCTGATTCTAATTCCATAAAGTCATCTTCTCTTTTCTTCTTTGTTTTCTTTTTTTATTATTATTATTATTATAATCTATTTCCACCTTTATTTTCTTTTTATTCCTTATCATTATTATTTTCATTTTATATTTATTTAACATTCTTTTTCTTTGTGATTTTTTCTCTCCTTCTATTTTCAAATGTTTCTTTATCATGATGTTCAACTTTCATTTCATATTCTTCAATTAAAGGTTTGGCATCTTAAGGCAAAGTTCTTTTCAACTAAATTTATATAATTCAGAGAATACTACCTTTTTAATTAAAATGATAAATTAATTGTAAACGAATTGGTCTCTTAATTTTTCTCTATATTCTTCCCAACCATCTAATAATTTCTATAAAGAATTTTAAGATAAATTTATGTGATTAAACAGTATAGATATATTTTTTATTTCGTATTAATCTAAAAATTCATAAATTTGAATAAATACTTTAACTAGTTCCTAAAATAGTAATTAACTTATCAACAATTGATTCAATTTAAGATTTGTCTATGTATTAAGAGATTTATGAAAGAACATTCTCATTTTAATCTTATACATTTGAAATGATATCAGGAATAGCATTAGTTATAGCTCTTTATTCCTTTTTCTGTAACTCATTCAAAAAATATCTTGCCATTGCTGGTATTTAAGGATGAGGATCATTCAATAAAATAGGAATATGTGACAATGAAGTTTTGCTTTTGACCATATCATTCAAGATCAAATGTGTTAATACAAGTAAAGTTACTCTTCTAACTGCAGCACTTGTATCAGATAAATTTGAATATATTTATTTATGAAACTTTTGAATAGTATTAGGCCATCTATGTAATAAATCACCAATACTAATAATTACATTATTCTTCATAACTTAATCAACAAGAGGAGATCTAAATATATATAATAATATTTGTTACTTCATGATGTTGAATAACATCTGAATGTTCTCTCTGCAATAAGATTCAGATAAACACATAAATTTGCACATTGTGATTAAACTCACTTGAACAAGAGGTGGTTATTATCTAATGGCATTTTCTTCTGTTTCCATTTAATTTAAACACTCTTCCAATATTTATTTTACCATTACAGAAAATACTGATAATAAATTCTTTTAAATTAATTTTAAATCTTAAATTTGATCAACAATACCATGTAATTTTTCAAATTCTCCTTCTACTCCTCCTTAAATTTTATCTATTTCTTATTCCTTTCCTATTTATTTTTCTCTTTCATTTTTCAAATTTTTTAATTAATTATGTGTAGCATCAATGAAAATAAGTAATTATAAAGACACTGAACCTGCTATATGTATTGCATGAGCTAAATGAATTTCTTCCATTTACTTTTATTATTGTGCTTCTAAATCCATTTTATTAGATTTAAATCCTAAATCTTATAGAAGGGTTTCAAAAATCAATTCAGGATTTTCTGCATTTGGAACTAATTAAATAATTGAATCACATGCACAAAAATAATTCATATCTAATGAATTTTAATATTTAATTAACAAAATTATTAATAGATCTATTGATTTATTAAAATTAATCTAATTTTTGCCTTAACTTCTATCTAATTTAGATAATATGATTGCAAGTTCTTTAATAATTATCCAATCAGGATCTTTTTTGCTGTATTTTAACAATTAATTATAAATTTAGGCAACCTTTTCTACATTAAGTAAAGTAGAATTTCTAGTCAACATAATTCTCACAAAAATAAGCATTGAACGCTAATCAATTTCTTGATTACCAAAATATTCCCAAAGAGTATGGAAGATTTTGGATGGAAACTTATAGTTAGGTGCTAATTCAGTTTCATAAGATAATATTATTTTTTCTAATGATATTAATTCCTTTAAATTGGATTTACTAATTAGATCCATAATCTAAAGAATAATTTATCTTGTATTTTTAGTATTTCTTAAGAATAATTTCCAAAACTTCTTGATAACTTCTTATTATATTGTTTTATCTTATGACCATACAAGTAAGATCATTCTTTATAATCCTTAATTAGCAGACTCATAATTATACTTTTATATATAAGAAAAGAGTTTTATAGAATGAATAACATCTGCTTAATTTTTACTTTAACATAATTATAATACTTGTGTAATAACAGTTTTCATTCCTTCCAAAAACTTTTAATATTCTTCTAAATATTCTTAGATTTTAATCTTTTCTTATGCCTTCTTTTTAATAAATTTAATAGATTCATTAACAATATCTTATGTGATTTCTCCATTTTAAAATTGTTTATCTATTTCTTCAAAATCATTATGGATATTTTATAATTCTTCTTTATTTCTACTTATTTAATCTTCTATCTCTGTAGAAGACCAGAAATTTTATCTTCCTTAACTCTGAACATATAAGAATCTATAATAACGTACAATAGATTTTAATAATTATAAAGAGGACTTTCTAACATAGCCAGATATATCCCTTAATCTGGAAGAGGAAATTGCAAAAATAGTTTATAAATGTTGTTTGGGTACACAATTTGAATTTAATAATTGGGACAAACATTATAATACATTTGATCTACATAAAGCAGTTTTATCCATATGACGATCCAACAGTTATTTAATTAGGTTATTAGCATTTGCTAACTATAATTCATCACTATCTTAATCTTTAGATTCCTTAATTAGATATTCAATAACATTTGTTATCAATTCAGACAATCCATTTCTTATATGATAATTCTCATTATCATATAAACCAATAAAGGCAGATAATTATTAATAATATACTTTTGGTATGTCTTTTGATGTTTAAGAAAGAAGTTCTTTGAGATTTTTAACAGCCAAACTCTCAGTTTGATTAGTAGATTTTTCTGTAATGTAATTGACAAGTAGAATAATTTGATCTACAGTGTATTACTTTAATTTATCATTTTTACTACATCCAAAAAGAAATTTAGAGATGTTGACCACAACACTCTCTTATTCATACATTAAATGAACTATTCTATTTTTTAGATTTAAATCATATGACTACCACATTGCAATTGCTTAAACTAAAATATCAATCCATACTTCTCTTATTTAAGCATCCTTTATTTCTATTGCCATTTTAACTAAATCAAATATATATCTGCTGCCTTCTCTACCAAAATCATTGAAAGCATTCAAATTAAATAATTATTACACAATCTTTAATGCTCTTCTTACTTATTAACCTTAGATTTGTTTCTATTGCAATATATTTAGTAATAAGAAGAGAGTCATTTTAAATGCCTAAAGATGATCAGGGTATAATTTTTGAATTTGAAATGATAGTATTTCAACTAATTGTAATTATACTTTTTAATTTGGATGTGCATCTAGATGTCTAGAGTTAGTTCAAATGATTACTCAACTAAATAGTAGAGGAAATCAAAATATTAAGGGTCTTCAATTAATGTTGTGAGTTGATTGAAACCATCTTCAAATTAATTGATACGCATTAAAATTAGTCTTTCATCCATATGGCCAACTTAATTTTTAGATTTTACTCTATAATTATCTATAAAATGGTTATCCCTCAATTCTGAATAGGTCCCAGGGAAATGAAAATTCATATTAATTTAAATATATAATATGGGGGGAAACTTAGAATATTAATATTAAACATATAAAAAAAATGTCAAATGAATTGACAAAAAATAAGTCTATTGGACAATATATTTTTAGTATTTCATATATTTGATAATATTAAGGTAAGACTTTGGGAGAAGGTACATTTGGAAAAGTGAAATTGGCTACCCATATTTTAACAGGAGAGAAAGTTGCAATAAAAATCTTAGAAAAGTAAAAGATAAGCGATTAATCTGATATTGAACGTGTAACTAGAGAGATTCAAATACTGAAGAAAGTTCGCCATCCAAATTTAGTCTAATTGTATGAGGTAATATTTTTGAGTTCTTACCAGATAATAGAGACACCTAAATAACTATTTCTAGTTATGGAATATGTTAATGGAGGGGAACTCTTTGATTATATAGTCCAAAATCAACGTATTAAAGATGTTGAAGCAATCAGATTTTACAGTTAATTAATTTCAGGCATTGAATATCTACACAAACTACAAATTGTTCATAGAGATCTTAAGCCTGAAAATCTAATTCTTGAAGGAAGAGGCAAAATTAAAATAATAGATTTCGGCTTATCGAATTTTTATCATCAAGATGAATTATTAAAGACAGCATGTGGATCACCTTGTTATGCTGCTCCAGAAATGATTTCAGGTAAAAAATATAATGGTCTACATATTGATATATGGAGCTCTGGTGTAACATTATTTGCAATGCTGGCAGGACATCTTCCTTTTGAAGATCCAAATACATCTTAGTTATATAAGAAAATAATATCAGGAGAATTTAAATTTCCTAAATACATATCAGGAGAGGCAAAAGATTTAATTAAGAATATATTGAATGTTGATCCATAGAAAAGATATACAATTGCAGATATTCGTAAACACAGCTGGTTTAGTTTTTGTATAAATTCAATTTTATAAAGTTTTATTAAGACAATTAAAAAATGCCAACTGGCCTCATTGTGGGTTAACATAGAATACCAATTGAACCTGAAATAATTAAATAAATGATTCCATTTGGAATTTCTAACGAATATGCTGAAAAATGTATAGAAACAAATAGACACAATCATGTAACAACTACATATTATCTTTTATTAAAAAAACATATAGTGGCTGGAAATAAGTCAATAGCAGGTAATTATAGAATATATATAATTTCTAGATGTAAACTCTGAATAATTTGAAGTTTAAAGAATATCAACTAGGTAGTCTACTTATACTGATAGAAAGAATTTTAATTAAATCAATCCTTTACCATTAATATAACGGAAATGTAACTATATTTAATTAATAATTATTAAGCAAAACATAATTAATAAAGAGAAGAATCACCTGTAGATACAAAACCAAGATTAAACAATTCTCTGAATACACAAAATACTATATAATAATAATAATCTCCAACTGTAATGAATCAATCTGTAGATGTGAGGAGAAAAATAACTTTGGATTTTTAGAAGACTACACTTTTGGAATCGAGTTTATTATAATAATCTAATGATGTTAAAGTTTTGAAATTGAAGACTCCTGTTTGTAGAAATTATATAATGGCTGAGTATTATGGTAAAATTCCAAAGAGATCTAGAAATTAAGAAAGACAAAAGTCAATGGATTAAGAGTAAACATACTTTCGAACATTTTATAAAGGAAGTCCTATTCAAAAAAGATGAGTTGTTATAGTTTTAATCTATTTTTTTTTCTTATTATTAATTAAAATGGCATTATTAGGTAAAACATTAAAAGGTCGAACTACGAAGCCTGGGGGTACAGAGTAGAAGAGAAATATAAAAATAAGACAGATAACTAAATCTTAACAAGAATTTGAGGAGAGTCAAAAGTAGGCTTAAGTAATAAATGACATTTAATTAGTTTAAAAAAGAGTAACTGAGAAGTAAAATTAGAGAGGAGTAGAAGATTGTTAATTTCAATACTAAGAAATTAATGGCTTATTGGAGAAGAACAATGAGAGCTGTTAAAACAGAGTAATTGAAACAAGATATTGAATTATATTCTTAAAACAATAAAAGAGAATTAGATTCAAAAGAAGCCTTCATTTAAATGCTTGATAAGAATTTAGATGAAGGTGAAGATCAGTATCAAATTGCATTAAGGAACCATCTTATTCATTTAGAAAATTTTCATTTATTATAAGAGAGTAGAAATAGGGCATTGTTGGAGGAATTTGAAAGAGATATCTAAATACTTTAAGAAGAATTTTAAATTGAATTTGATGATATGACAAAGACTCATAAATAATAAGTTAAAGAGTTGGAAGATATGATAAAAACAGTTGAAGAAGAAGAGAAAAGAAAGGCAGAGTTAGCTAAGAATTAGCATTAAACAAATAGAGAGGAAACAAAGAATAAGGATGTAGAAGATACAAGTTAAATGAAGTAATAGCTAGAAGATAAATAAACTAAATTTTATAATGATTTAGAATAGATGCATTAAAAATATTAATCTGATACTGCAAAGAAAACTGAAGATCATACTAAATATTATGATGCTAATAAAGATATGTCAAAAAAGATAGAAAGATTGGTAAGATCTATAGCAAGT
Source organism: Paramecium biaurelia (assembly GCA_000733385.1). NCBI lineage: Eukaryota > Ciliophora > Oligohymenophorea > Peniculida > Parameciidae > Paramecium > Paramecium biaurelia. Next base: position 62,876 of record JPFL01000099.1, read on the forward strand.
AAGAAGGCAAAGATTGATTTAACGAAATATAAAATATTGTAACATACTAAGGAATGCAATGCTAGGAATTAGGCTTTGAAAAAAGAAAAAGAAAATATTGCTAAAAATTATTAGGATTTAAAATTGAAAATGAATAAATTTAGAGAAGAATAATAAAGATTATTAAAAGAATTAGTAAATAATAGTAGAAATGCTGTTTTAAAATTAACAGAATATAAAGAATTAGGTGAAAAGATTTTAAAAACAGCTGAACTTTGTAGGAGATTGGAAACTGAAAGAGAAAAAGTATTACCATTTTATGAGGATACAGTTGATATGGATTAAATTCCAGAAAATTTAAAGAATGATTTTGAAGCAATTGAAAAAGAAGAATATGAAGAATTTGCTTATCTTTATAATTTCTATAAGAGATACAATAAGGTATATATATATAATTCAATTTAAGGTATTATTAGATATCTTGGCAATCTAAAAGTAAAAAGAGGCTTTATAAAATGAAAGCAATTAATTATAATCATTACTAAAATAATATTTAGATGGATTATCATGTAATGATGATGTGTTATCAAATCCAAATCCATTATTTGTTAAAAACTTTAATATTGATTTAGGAGAAAAATAAGTGACTGGAGATTTGTAATAAACAGTAATAGAAGGTGTATTTAATGTTAGAAGCACTTAAATGTAATTATAAGGATAAAGAGTGGGACCATTTTAATGATATTATAATTATTAATATATATGAATTAAAAATTAGACATTTTAAAATAAGTCAAAATTCCTCGTTCTATAAGTACAACAAATTAGAAGACTATAATGAAGAAATTGAACAATTAATCAATGTAAACAATTGTTAATAAATTGCCTCCAATTCATCCTGAACCTTTACAACGTATACAGACAGAATTATAAGATGAATAGTAATGTGTTAAATACGTAACTGCCAAGTTTGATTAATTATCAAATATTATAGAACTTTAGCAGGGTAAACTAATAGAAAGAGATTGAAGATAAATTAAGACAGTCTAATAATTAAAAAGTACTTATGTAATTAAATTGATTGGCATTTATTTGGAGTGTTTGATGGTCATGGATAAAATGGACATTTTATTTCTAAATTAATATCATAATAAATATCTAAAGTGTTAGAAAATAAATTACTTGAAAATAGAACCAGCAATGCTAATGATATAAAATAAATTTTAATTAATACTTATTAACATATTGAAAATGATTTAGTAAAAATGTAATTTAATTTAGATAGATAATTCAAATATTGCTTGTAATTTTAGTGGATCTACAGCAATTGTAACATTATTGATGGGTTCAAAGATATATTGTGCAAATTTAGGTGATTCAAGAGCAGTATTCTTTTATAGATCAGGGGATGCATGGTTCAATAGAGCATTATCATTTGATCATAAACCAAATAAATCTATAGAACTTAGAAGAATTCTGGGTTAAGGAGGAAGAGTTGAATAAAGTTTTTTTGATGGTAAAAGATAGGGTGCATTTCGAGTATGGTTACCACATGAAGAAATACCAGGATTAGCAATGTCAAGATCAATTGGAGATTTAGTAGCAAAACAAGTAGGAGTGATAGCAGAACCTGAAATATTAAGATACAAAATTCCAAATAATGGATTTATATTAATTGGCAGTGATGGTTTATGGGATAAAATGGATTATGAAAGTATTTAAAAGATACTTCATAATTATTATCCTCCATTAAATTAAATTGATGTTGAGTCTGCTATTTAGAGAATACTTGGAGAAACTTATACAAAATGGGATCAATTGGATTCAGCAAGAGATGATATTACAATTATACTTATATATGTTGAAATTTGATTATTTTTTTATAAATATATATAAAAATATGAAAGCTGATCTTCCAAAAGAATTTAAGGTGTAAATAGTGTTTAATAATGATATCTTAAATGAATTAGAAGCTGAAAGGCCTTCTGAAGAAATGATAGATAGATATCGTAATCTATTTGAAAGCAACAAGATTAAATTAAAGGCATCTATGGTTATGGAAAAAAGGGGTCGAGGTAGACCTCCTAAATAGAAATCACCTATTATAGATGAATCAATAGAAGATGAAATTTCTAATGGTGAAGATGATGTACCAGATGATGAATTTGAAGAAGAAATGGATCTTGAAAATGATATTAATTTATCAGTCTCTTCAAAAGAAAAGAAATTTACTAAAAGATAAATGCATATGTATAGTTTGGGTAATTTGGAAGGAAGTGAATTCTTATAATTGCCTTCAAAAAAATCAAAATCAAAAAAAGACTTAGCTTTTACAGAAGAAGAAATGATATCAAAAAGTTAGAAAGAACTATAAAGAAAAGAAAAATTACAAAAACAATAAGAAGAATAAAAATAAATGACTGTTGATAAAATTTTAAATGAAATAGGAAGAAAATAAAAGCAAAGATAATAATAAGAAGATAAAAAAACAGAGGATACTCATAAATATAGATCTCTACCTCCAGATGATATTATTATCAAATACAAATCAAATATTGAAGGTACATTTATCATAATGCCAAAATATATGAACTCATCATTACCTAATCCATCAAAAATGATAGTTGAGGATGATAAATATTGCTCAAATTGCTCTAATCTAGCTAGATATCGTATTCCAAAAATGTAATAAAAAGCATGTAGTCTTGAATGTTATAAATTAATAAAACAATAATGATCAATCTTTTCTTTTTGTATCAATCTCCTTTTACTTTTTTGTTTCTTTATTTACTCTCTATCTTCTCATCTATTTAATTTTCATGTTCTCCTTCTTATTTTATATTTTCCTTCTCTTCTTTCTTTTAAATTGTTCTAAATTTTAACATTTCTCTGACTCCTTCAGAAATCAAAATTACATAAAACACATATGAAACAAAGACTTAAAAAAATGTAAAATTTGGATTTCCTGTAAATGAATGTGTCCATGTTAATTGTAATCCACCACCTAAAAATAAAATTAAGCATCCTGCATGAATAATAACTATTGTTGGTAATGAATTAAAGAGCCAATCATATCTTTAAAATAAAAGTATAAATATTATAACCAGATCTGATATGGCAATATACTGAAAATATAAGAAGCTACACTAAAATATTTAGTTTCAATAATTACAAACAAAGAAACTCCAATCATAAATCCAAGATACTCTTTCTCTCTTTTTGCATATTTTACAAATAAATTATATAATGGTAGAATATAACAAGCAGGTAATAACATAAAAAATGCATGATATAAAGACTTATACTTTGAAAATAACTATAATATGTTATCAAATATACCCCTGAAAATAATGCCCATAAAAATCCTATTGTTGGTCTATGATCTTTAGGAAAATAATAATCAATATAAGTTTTTTCTATAAATTACCAATCCCCAGTAATTAAATATGAAATATGTAATAATAAACCAATAGTTACAATGCTCACCAATAAAAATAATATCAATTTAAGAGCAAATTTTAAGGTTGTTGAAGTTTCTCTTCTTAAGATTACTGAAATTGCAGCTAATACAATAAAATATTATGGGTTTAAATATAATAAAATTCCAAATAAAATTGGGGATAGAATTTTAATTTTAAGTGCTGAAAATATGGTCAATAATAAAAATAAGTGATCAAATACATTTGTATTCTTTAAAATAATATTTGCAAACTACAATATATATCATTATTTACTGTGATTGGATTCAAATGATAAAATAGTAAAATCGACTTCCTATATCCTTACTTTGCCCCAAATAATTATACAATAAAAAAGCATACTAAAATATCTGCTATCAGAAATATGATGTCATTATCAATTAAAATTAATCCATAAACAATCAAGGGTTTCTAAAATATTCCATCTGTACTATAAGGATTGTAATTATTAGCTAATAGATATTTTGCTTCCTTAATATTATTATATTATGTGTATGGATTTGAGAAATAAGGTAGCCAAGTCAAATCTGCATCCCATTTCCCCAGAAGCCAAAGCAAACACTTTAATATTAAAATAATTCTATACATTAAATAAAGTAATATATAATCATTTATTTTTCTTAAAATTAATGATATAAATTAATACGATTGTTTGTAAAGGTTTAGAAATGCAGTTAATTTCTAAGTCAGAACTTTCAGTATTATATTTTATTAGCAAATTGAATCAGCTTTTGGTTGTGGTTGACTAATTTCAAAAATATATTATTATGTCCTTTTTTAATTAATGAATGCAAAGGTCAATTAATATAGGCTAAAATAAAAAATTAAATAAAATCTGGTTTCTAATTTTTATTTCATCATAATAGGAGATATAGATAATGCAATGGATCATTTCTTATTTCCTTACAATACTTTAACTAAAACTTCATTATTTTATTTAAATAGAGTTTAAATTGAAATTAGAGAATTCATGAGAATAGCAAAGATTATTTACTTTAGATATAGCCATTTAAGGTTATTGCACAATATTCCAATATTCTTATTATATTATCTACCAAAAATGCTTTGACTAAATCATATTCCTCACTCATTGAATAGCTATATTCTAGTATATTTGATATAATTGATCAACAAGGGACATTAATAATATTAGATAAAATAAAAGAATCATTATAAGAATTTAACTCTTTTTCCTAGACTAGATGATTTTTTCTGTCGAGTCATCAATCTTCTCAATTCCACAAATTACTCTTCAACATTATATTCCTATTTTTGATTTAATTTTACCATCATCTATTTATAACGTTCTTAAATGCTTGGCTTCTTATGTTTTAAAATAAAAGAACGATTGGGATTTTGAGGTATGAGTTATCGTATATGAAGAGTTTATAAGCTCTTTTAATTGATTGGTTCAGTTTATTATGCAATGATTTATGGTCTGATTCTACATGAGATAGTATGAGCTATTTCTCTTTTAGGAGATTGTTGTTTTGTTAAAAGCTTGCAATAATTTAATTTAGGTTTCAAAGGTTTTAAGTAATATTCAAGAGAATTCTCTGTCAATTCCAATTATGAATAATCAATATTTACTCTCCTTAATTTTTGACCAACACTCTCTGAAACTCTCATTTTATAAATTATTATATAAATTATGTTAACTTAAAGCTAATAACATTAGTTTGATTTTAAAACCAGATAAACTTCACATATAGGTATTTATACTCTACTGTTCAATTAATTCATAAAATCTTTATAATTCAACCAAATTATAGATTATTGTTATTTTAGATTTTAGTTCGTTAAAACCACCAAGACATCCTTAAGGAGAAAATTAAATAGAATTACATAGGTAAATAAATATAAATAGAAAAGAACCTAAAAGCCTCTCTTATAGAAAAGATATAAAAATACAGCAGATGAAACAGATTAGAGAAATCATAAAATTTCATTACCATCATTAACTAATTTAAGAAAGGCAGAATTAAATTCAGTAGAGAATAGTAATTATACAATTAAGTTAGTTACATAACCAATATCTATACTTAATTAAGGTAATGGATTAAGAATTCAAAATCGCTTACCTAAACTAGAAAATAGAAATGAAATATCAAAATCAAAATATGAAATCTAATTAAACTAAACTCCAAGAGATGAAGTGTAGTAGCAATCAAAGCAGAAATAAAAGAAAACTTCATTTACACCTGAATAAAGAATATCTGAAAGTCCTGAAAAAAATAGTTCTTATAGTAAAAAGAAAGGAGGAACAAAATAATGGCAAGGAATGAAATTTATTCATAAAACAAAGGCTGGTTGTTAGGTTAATAAATAAACAAAGACAAATCAAGATGCAGCAATTATGTTTCCATAAAATATTTAGAGGTACAAATGAGCAGTAATTTAGTTAAGTTAAAATTATGGATTGATTGGAATTTGTGATGGCCACGGAGTGAATGGACATTTTGTTTCAGATATTATTAAATAAAGATTACCAAGTATATGAAGTGACTCAATTTAGTCTATTTGGAGTTTTAATTATAATCATAAAATCCAGATATGGAAGAATGCTTTAAAAATGCTTTTGAATTAACAAATTCAGAGATACTTTAAAGTTAATTTGATACAGCATTATCTGGATCAACCACAGTTTTAGCAATGATTCAATAAAATTAATTATGGACAGCTAATGTTGGTGATTCAAGGGCTATATTGTGTAGAAATTCTAATGGTTGGAAAGCAATTCCATTAACTAGAGATCATAAACCATCAGATGAAACTGAAAAGCAAAAAATTCTCGAAGCTGGTGGGAGAATTCAATGTTAAAGAGGTGATTTAAAATAATAAAATATAATTAGATATCTTTGGGAATAATGTTGGTCCAGAAAGAGTTTGGCTTTCTTATGTAGATGCTCCTGGTTTGGCTATGACTAGAAGTATGGGAGATAAAATAGGAGCATAAGCTGGGGTCAGCAGTATTCCTGAAGTATTTCAATTTACCTTATCATAAAATGATAAATTTTTAGTTATTGCTTCTGATGGAGTATGGGAATATTTATCAAATGAGGATGTAAAGAAATTAATTATTTATTCATTATAGGTTATGAATATTATTATTCCTTATTATGAGAAGGGAGAATTTGATCAGGTAGGTGAGAAATTAATGATAGAATCCATTAATTCTTGGAAGAAGAATAGTCCTGGGAGAGATGATATAACTTTTATTATTGTATAATTAAATAATTGAATTTAGTAATTAAGTGTGGTAAAATTAATTTATTAATTGTTTATTGACATGTCTTTACATTTCCAATACCTTGGTTAAGGATTGAGTAGCTAAAAAACTATGGAATTATTACAAAAGCATTGTTCATCTAAGTAAAATAGTGAAATTTAAACAAAAGTGTTCATAATAAAATTGCTGATTTCGGTGCTGTTTTTGATGAATTATTGGAATAACAAAAATATAAAGAATTAATTGTATAAACTCTTGAGATTATCAATTTATCATCAGATAAAACCTGTATTTAGCAAATTATATTTAGTTTTACAACCAATATATTCTGCAATTTAATATTGGATGACTAAGCTTGAATCTAAGGAATAATAAATCATTGTTGATATCTTTCTATAACATATCGAATCGGTTAATGAAGAAGTTATTTTTAAAACTAAAATGTATGTCTGAATTACTATTTAAAAGAGTAGCACAATTATTTAATGCATTGAGTTCATCATCATTGTCATAGAACTTATTTTTGAAATTACTTGAATGTGCAAAGAAATGGAATACATAATAATTAATTATATCTCCCATAATTTCAAATATTAAGGAATTCTTGAATTTATGGACTCTCAGTGGCCCTGAAGTCTTAAAAATACTAAATGCAATCTCTGATTTAATCGATCCTCAAGAGTATTATATTAATATTACTTATAGTTAATAATATGTTATACAAATTTCTGAATATATTTTGAGAAACATTAATACTTCTTAAGAATAATACATTAAAACATTTATTAACTTTTAAAACATTAATGTACTTTATAAATTATAATTATGTTAAGCAATCCTTCTTAAAGTTATGTGAAATGACTTAATGTTCAAATTATCAAATTATTGAAAAAACATAATTGGCTTAACTTATAAAATTAGTGCTTGTAGGTGATTTGTAAGGAGTATAAACCTTTATAGTGAAGGAAGAGGTTTATTTCAAATCAATAAGTATGAATATAAGGTGAGATTAGATCTAAATGTTGGATAATATTTGAATTAGACAAGGATAGCCAAATTTATATAATTATCAGGTTAAAAATAGAGTTATTCATATTAAGAAATAGCTGAAGCTTTGAATGTATATATTGAAATCTATTAATTCGTAGGTCAAATTAGAAGATGTAGAAATTTGGGTTATTCATGCAATCCAATCTTAAAATGTTTCAGCTTAAATAGATTAATCTTAATAAAGAATTTTCATTTTGTAATGAAATATAATATGTTAGAGATAATTTTAAAAAATTGTTAAACAAAGATGATTGGTAAAACTTGCATTAAAAATTATCGGCTTTGTTAATTAAGCTTAAAAATGTTCAAACATAATGAGAATGATGGTATATTATAAATTTTATTAAATAATGTAATAATTTTCAAGATTTTCTTTTCTACACTTCCTACACCATTTTTAATTGTTTTCTATTTTAAAACATACCTTATTCTACTTATTATAATTATTAACCCTTACAATCAAATTAGGCATTCAATCCTTCTTACTGATAATTGTTCACTTACATTTAATACATTTATTTCATTCCAAAATTTGAATAATTTTATCTTTTACTTGCATTTTTAGCTTAATCTATATCAATAATTGCTTAAGCAGATACTTTTGCCATTTTTTAATCAGTTAATATATCTTATTTCATTTTTTCTAACATAATCTCTGCTTCTTCGTTTTTAGATTATTCACATTTCATTCTAGCTTATTCAATAGCTTCTGTGGCTGAAACACGTAAGAATTCTTTAGAGACATCTGCGTTTGGATCATTTTCACCAATTTATTCTTCTTCATTATATAATTTTAGTTATAAAACTGCAACCTTTTAAAATGTTTTTTTTGAAAATGTGTTATTGAATTATAAAGAAACTTAAACTATTTAAGAAACTCTTTATTCGTCTAGAATTTATTCAGTAAAAGGTGGGAGTGCAATTTCAAAAACATAATCTTTTTTAGAATCTGAAGCAATTTAAGGAACATTAATTTAATAAAATCTTTCTTATTCAATCTGTTTCCACATATCACCATATGTTTTTTATATTTTAAAGTCTTGATAGGGAGCTTAAGGAGCACATTTAATATTAATTTAAACCTTTTCTGCTAATGCAGAAGATAATCTACCTAAAGCATCAGCAAAGAATTCATCTAACAATTTCACATTTTCAATATAATAAAAACTTCCTTGTCCTACTTTGCAAATACCTGACATTAAAGCAGCATCATGATCACTTCCATATCCAAATGAATGGATTGTAACTACATCAGAAATTCTATCTTTCTAATTTTAAATACGTTAAACTGCCCCTGAATCTTAACCATCTGACAATAAAAATATAGAAGTGACTTAATTTTTCATTTTCCTTTCTTAGATTTACTTAAATGCAATATCAGTTCCTGCTGCTATATTAGTTGATCCTCCAGCTGTGATAGCAGAAATGGCACTTTTAAAATATTTTTTATTCCCTTATGTTAAAGTCTTTAAAGGAGTATGTCTTTAAGCTCCTCCATCAAATACTATGAGGCATAATCTATCCTTTTCACTAAGGAAATTCAATAATTATATTAGAGATTATTGAACACTTTAAATTTTTTATCCACTCATACTTCCACTTTTATCAATAACACATAATAAATCAATACCAGCCTCTATTGAAGAGTTATTTTTGGCATATTATTCAATATCTTTTGTTATAATACTTACCATTGCGGGTAATATTTATTTTTCTGATTTTTTAAGTTTACAATAATCATATTATGCTTAAACTTTTAATTCAATCATATCTTCAATATTCACTTGCAAACCATCTAATTTCTGATATTAATTTAATATATCATCATCATCTCCATAATTGTTTGTATGTTAATATTTAAATTAATATTGTGAATCACTTTCAAATAAATTATTGAAATAATTCTTAATTTTTCCAAACATACCCCCTTAATCTTATTATTGCGGCACATTTTATTAAATATTAGCTTTGTTTTAATTAACTCTATTAATATTGGATGGGTATTATTAATTATTTGGAATTTGTTATATAAATTACTATTGTTGTTATTATTAAATTTGTTATTATTGTTAAATTGGGAATTATTATCCAAATAGGAATTGTTCTTAATTAATATTAGAGCTTTATAATTATGCTCTTTATTAATCTTTAAGTTCTGCTCTTTAAGCATTTGAAACTTAGTCTACTCTCAAACCTTTGGCCTCCTTTGGTATATATACTTTGTTAATCTCCCCTTATATTTATTATGGTATCTCCTATTGTTCATATTATAATCTAAAAATATATGTTTTTAATACTATTATTATGCGTTATTCTTCTATATTTCTGGATCCTATGTTTTAGTTTCATGTGCTTCATTGGAGCTAATCTAAAATTAATCGATCTAGTTATCCATAAACTTTTAAATTATTTAAATTATCTATTGGATGTAAATATATTTTATTACTTATAAAGTCAAGATCCAATCTTTATCTGAGGCATTCTGTCAACAAGAACAATTGAAAACCATAAATTAATATCAAATAATTAATAAATTCCATTCATACATGTAGTTATCATACCGAAACAATACATATATGAATGGCATTAATAAGATATATGAATACAATCTCCTCCACTTCAAAAATCTAAAAAATTATAATTAAAACTTCCAAACAAATAATTATCATATCTCATCTCCTAATCTTCCTTATAGATTCTCTTCTTGCTATTCAGAATAAAGTGACCACATATTCTCATTAAATTAATATTAGTGAATTTGAGAAACTTGGCTTGTATCAGTATAAAAACTACAAAATTACAATCATTTATGCTATCTAATTTCAATTTAAAGACTATTTATATCTTTTGAGCAATCACACAACATTTCAAGCTGTATCAATTCTTTCCATTTTTTAGAGCAGTCTTAATTAATTACATACTTGTATACTATTTAAGATATTGTTTTATGCATGAATTTTCTTAAGAACATCATATGGTTTCTTTACTTTCATATTTTAATTATTTTTTTATGATATTAATTACACTACTAGAAGCCATTGTCTTAATTAGTAATGGATTTGCCATTCTAAATGAGAAGCGAGTCTTATCGAAATGTAATAAATCTAAGATTTTTTAGATGGTTTCGATAAAGTAGATTATACAAGAGCAAATGAAGGAGGATCTTAACATATGAAAGGAATTATAGTCAATTGGTTAATGATTGCAAGATCAATGAAAAGTATTAATACCTTTAACATATAATAGTTTTCCTTATTATAGGTAATTTCATTGTCATTGTAATTGAGATTCTTTCATTTTGAATATTAATATGTGTTGAAATATTATTTATATATATATATATATTTTATAGTTTATATTAAATATTTTAATTAATATATTATTTCATATTAATGTACACTTTTATTAATTTGTTCATTGTTAATCTTCGAACAATCTTAACAAATTGTTAATTTCATACTCTTAAAATTTACTATACTTATTATAATACTCTTGTTAAAGATAATCAGAATGTTATCCATTCCAATTTACTTCAGAGAATTATAAGCAATCAAGAATTCTCTCTTAATTTATTATAGATAGGGATTTCTTTTAGCAATACTCCTATAAATAATGCTTTATAAAAGTTTTCACTGTCTCAATTACTAAATCATCGAAAATTAATTTGTAATTTTACAATAAATTTTTAAAAATGCTCCTAACTTAAGCTTATGGGGCTTTTAAATCAGGATCATATACGAATTCTCTATTTAATTAATATATTAATCTTTACTTTTCAGAAGAATCCTCAACTAGATATCTAGCTAATAAAGAACTGCTTTTAATAGTAAAAGGATTTTCCTTGAGCTTTTTTTCAATTTCATTTATAGATATTTCATTCTCGTTTGAAAATAAGATCTAAAAATTTTATAATTATAATACATTTTCAGCTTCTTGCAAAGAAACTCTATTTTTTCTTAAAGACAATTTAAGTTCAAGTGCTATTTATTCGATTTATTATTTTCTAACTTATTTAACAATCAATTAATCATTAAGAGTTGCTGTAGGTGACAGTGGAAGTTATGTTGTGGATTGAAAAAGTGAATCCTCACCATAAATAAAAGGGGATGTTTGTATTTTTTTTTTCTAGAATTATAATAGATATCTAAAAGAATTTAATTGATATGTACTTATCCATTTATTTTTGCTTTTCCTAAATGGCATTATAATCTAATTATAGTATTTCTAATCTTTCAGTTAAAATCCTTTTTTCATTTTCTAATATTGATATTTTATGTTTTGATTCTTGATTTAATGATGTTAAAGCATTTTAAGTTTCTTAATTTATCTTTTGACTTTAATCTAACTTATACGTTAGTAATTGAATTTCATCTTTTTTTATATTAAGTTCTTCTACCAATAGATTTTCATTTTTTGTTGGATTTTTCAAAAGGTTCATTTCCGATAATGGATCTCTATCTCTGAATCTTTAAATTTATTATTCTTTTAATTTTAAAACTTATTATAATTAATTAAATTTAGCTTTAATGAGAATGTATTCAGATCTAGTTTTCTCTAAATCTATTATATATTGTTTTTAAAATTCTAATTTATTCATTAAACTAACATTATCTTAAATTAATTTAAATTAGTCTCCTTCAAACTTAGAGGATAATTATTATTTGTGTAGTTCAGTTTATAGGTTTTAGATTTATCTTTTCAGTTCTGCTTACACTTTATATTGTATACTTTCCTTAAGTGTTTAAATTTCTTAATCTTGTTATTTTATTTTTAGGAAACTTTATGAGATCATCTTTCTTTAATCATTTTAATCCATAACATTAAAATTACTTTCTAATTACATAAGTACTCCTATCAATGATTGATTATCAATTGACAATTTTTTTGATCTAAGTTTTTCATGATATAATTATTCATATAATGTCTCTTTGTCCATACAAATATTTTTTGGAATTATAACTTTCTTAATTTTGGTTGCATTTGAATCATTCATAGAATTGAGAGTCTTAATTCTTCTATTAGAATCATTTTTTAAGAAGTGTTAGAAATAATTATTTGTTATATGTTAACTCATATAATTAATTTAATATTAAAATGAATTTTAATTAACAATAACGATTTCATAAGAAACCATATTCTTAATATGATCTCCATACTGATAGGCCGTCCAAGATGGGCTCTTTTATGAAGTCATCTGAAATTGTTTCAAACTTTAAGGAGAATCAGGATCCTATTCAATATTCAAATATTTCTATAATTAAGGAAATTCAGGATATAGAAAAAATGTATTAAGACAAACTTGATTCTTTAAAAAAATTAAATGCTAAATTAATGTCAACAATTGAATTTATGGAAAAAACACTTGAGCAATAAAAAAGTATGCTTTAAGAAAAATAACAAATTGTAAATATTTGATATAAATAATTAAGATTATGAAACAATAAAATGAACTTTCTTAATATCGTTAAATCCTGTCATAAAATACTCAAGTCAATATTAAAAATTTAAAAACTGAAATTGAAGATGAAAAAATTAAAACAGAAAGATTACATTATGAATTAAAGGATTTTAAATATAAATTTGAAAAAGAAAAACCATTGGTACATTTATTCAAAAAGATTGAATAAACTTAAGAAGAATATAATTAATAAAATAAAATATTTATGAAAGAAGTCCTGCAACTATTAGACAAACCTAGAAGTCAATCATTTTATCGATAACCCTCTAAGTAGCATATTAAGAAATCCTCATTTTATAATTGATTCTATTTAATTTTAATTAAATTTTATATTAATGAAATAGATTTAAAAAAAAAAAAATAAATCAAAGAAATAAGAGAATATTAAACTTGATTCATCTTAATTAATCAAACTGATGAAAGCCTAAAAATTAAAAGACTCTAAAAATGTTAGCAAACTAATTGGCATGAGCTTTATTAAAATTCCAATCTATAAATTTTCACCAGAAATCAATCAGTTTCTCTAAAAATACAATAAGGAAAGTATAAAATATATATTATTTTACAAGTAACTGTAAGTTTTATATAGTGCAAACTAACTTCTCTAGAAGGACTGAATTTTGATGGCACTTAAGTTTAATATTTGAGAGTAGATTACAACAGTTTAAAAGGAGACTCCTTACAATTTATTGCATAAAATTTTCCTAATTTGATTAGTTTAAATCTTAAGCATAATTAAATAGCAAATTTAGAAGTATGTCTAAAGTATAATTTAGGATTTAGTGCATTTAAAAAATCTGAAAAAATTAAATTATTTAAATCTTTCATTTAATCCAGTTAAAATGTATTAAGATTACAAAAAAACTATTTTTTAACATTTACCTTAATTATCTAATTTAGATAATTATATTGAAATGGATGATTCAATTGAAGATACAAGTGAAGATGAGATTGTAATTTTAAGTTTAAATAGTAGCTCTTAAGCTCAGAAGATGAAAGTGAAGCTAGCTTTGATGATTACGAGGAAAGCAGTTAAGAAGATAAAAGAAAAAAAAATAAACGAAAAAAGGTTAAGAAATGATATTTATTAAATTAATCAAATTAAAATTATTTATGATCAATTAATAACCATCAAATAATGTTAAAGAAATTATAATAATAATTAATCTTGGATAATTTGTAACCAAAATGATACTAATTAAATAAACAATAAACTTGAGTATTATAAATCTGTTAGATTTTACATTAAACATTTAATAAGAATTCTAAATATTTATTTTAAAGTTCTATAATATTTTTTTCTTTACATACATATCAATTATGTTACTAAAAAATTACTAAATTTTTTTTGCTGATTTGCAATTTCCATTAAATAAAAGAATATATAAATTAGATTCTTAAGAATCTTTATAAGATAAATATTTCTTGAGTTTTAAGAATTTCTATATCTTGTTGGAGTTGATATTTAACTAAATATTAACAGATAATTTAAACTATACTCTTTTTTTTAATTCATTGATTTCTTACAACATTTACATTTTATTGCATATAATTGTTAGAATATTAGTTATGATTGATATTCACAATTAAAAATTGTAAATCATAATAAACCAAAAAGATACCTTAGATGTAGGTGATGTTTTTTATCATCAAAATATTTTTATAGCAAATCAATTTTATTATCTTGAGAGATTTGATATATTTGGTAATTCCAAAAAATAAATAAATTTTGAACTTTAAATATCAACCTTAAGAGACTTGAAATAATTATTAGACTATAAAAAAAAGAATATAGTTTAGCATCAACTTAAAAATCCATTTCATTATAATCTAATAATTTTAACCTTAACATTTGCTATTATAAAAAGTCTAAAAAAAATGGTTAACTGCACTCAAAAAAAATTAAATTTTATTTTCACTTGTGAATATTTTTAATATAAACTATATAAATAAACACTTTTATATTAAAGATAGTTTAATTGTAATTAATAATTCATATCTAGTGTTATTGAAGATCAGCTTTAGATTGTAAAGCAAAAATAATCATTTTGTAATAATAAAATATAATTATAAATTAAATTTAAAGAGTATTGGTAATGGGAATATGTGGAGGATAAGGGAATAAGAAAATCACTAAACCAACTCTCGAATAAACTAAAGATTAGACAGGAACTATTTCAAATAATGAGAACCCAGGCTCTATAAAATAATTCAGGTTTGTAAAGCAATTAACAGATTTCAAAGTCGATCCATCTATATTTGTTACATTAAAGAAGGGAGATTTATTGAATTCTTACAAAATAGATTAGGTTTTAGGGGAAGGTATGAAATTCATATATATCTTATTTAGGAACTTATGGTAAAGTAAGTCTGGTAACTTAGAAAGGAACAGGACTTTAAAGAGCAATGAAATAGATTAGGAAGGATAAAATAGTAATAGAATAGAAAGATAACATGATCTAAGAAGTGTCTATACTAAAAGAATTGGATCACCCAAATATTGTAAACATTTATGAATTGTATGAGGATGAAAGTTTTTTTTATATTATCACAGAGTAAGTCGTATGGTTTCAATAGATTTTAAGATATTTGAGTGGAGGTGAATTATTCGAGAAAATTAATGAGATAGATCATTTTAATGAAACTATTGCTGCAGGATATATGAGAAAAATTTTAGAAGCTGTTAATTATTGTCATACCCGTAATATTGTACATAGGTATTATTTTTACAATTATTATCAAATAGAGATCTTAAACCTGAAAATATATTATTTGAATCTAAGAAGGCACATTCTAGTTTAAAGATTATTGATTTTGGAACAGCTAAATAAATTGATGATTCAAACAAATTATCTTAAAGAATAGGAACTGTATATATAATTAACTATCTTATAAAGCCATATTATATTGCCCCTGAAGTAATTAATAGACGATATGATTAAAAATGTGATGTTTGGTCTTGTGGTGTTATATTATTTATTATGCTTTGTGGTTATCCTCCTTTTAATGGATAAAATTAATAAGAATTATATGAAAGAATATAAAGTGGTATTTTTTCATTTGATGGTAAATTAATGTTTAATTATTCAAAAGAACCTGAATGGGAAGATATTTCTTCAGATGTAAAAAATTTAATTAAGAATATGTTGGTTACTGATCCTGAAAAAAGAATATCTGCATCTGAAGCTTTAAAACATGATTGGATGCTTATTAATCAAAAAGATAAGAAAATTAATTCAAAATCCTTAGAAAAACTTGCAAAATTTCATGTAAATTATATTATTTAAATAAGAGTTAAAGTAAATTGAAAGCAGCAATAATGCAATTAATTACAACTTAAGTTATGTCAAATTAAGAGAAAAAGAAAATTTAAACATAATTTAAAAAAATTGACGTTAACAAAGATGGTACTTTGAGTAGAGAAGAACTTCTTAAATGTTATAGGGAAATATATGATGATGAAATGAAGTGTTAAGAAATTGTTGAAAATTTATTTTAGTAAGCTGATGTTAATGGATCTAATTAAATTGATTACACTGAATTTATTGTTGCCTTTGCAAAATAAGAACAATTAATGGCTTAAAATAAATTAGAAAAAGCATTCAGACTATTTGATAAAGATGGAAATGGATAAATAAGTAAATAAGAGTTATAAGAAATTATGGGAGGAGCATAGTTAAGTGAAGTTGAATGGAACAATGTTTTTAATGAATTAGATTTAAATGGAGACGGAATTGTAAATTTTTAAGAATTCACAGAAATGCTTATCAAAAATGCAAATGAATAAGAATGATTTAATTTATTTTCTATTAATATACTCATTTGTATTAGTATTTTGACTGTTTCCCAAATTAATTAAGAAGATTATCTAATTTTTATTGTGAATTATTTGGAAACATATATTCATTGGTTAGTACTTACTCTCTAGTTGTTATAGGTTAATATTTGCTATAAAATTCTTATTTTTTAGGAACTTGCATCATTGTCTCAAATTACATTCCTCTATTAACTGCAGAATTCTATGTCAGTTAGTTGACTAATATAAATATTCTATAGATTACTTGTATCCAGTTATGCTTTCTTTTTTTACTAATTCTCAGTATTAATAGCATATCTAGATTAAATAGTGTTTAACATTGTTTTACCATCAGAAAACCTTTCTAATCTTTTGATCTGAAGATCTATTCCATTATTTAATATATCAAAATGAGTTCTCCTTTATTATTATAATTAATATTATTTAGATTGTTGCAATAAATCTAATGATTTTTCATTATCAATATATTTCTTTCTAATTTTTTAATATTCATTAGACAATGATTCACTATTATTACATTTAGTTATTTTAGTAACTGATGTATCTGATATACTTGTTTTACTTTAATTTTAAATTATATATAAATACATTCTGCCTCCATTCCAGTCAGTTGGTTTTTCTTCTTATTGATTAGTTAATTCTTTTTCATATTAGAGTAACTATTTGATAAATCCATCATTAGGGTAAATTTACCACCTTTTCCTTTCCAATTATATTAAGGCCTATTTAGAAGTTATATTATGTTTCTTCATTAAATAAGCTGCAATTATTGAAGCACTTCTGGAAATACCTGCCATGCAATGGACTAATACATTCCCTGATTCCCTTGCTTTTTCAATAAATTAAAAAGATGGATTAAAGTATCGATAAATATTCTCATTCTCACAATCCTCTAAAATAAAATGTTAATATTATTTAATCTATGAACTAACATTATATGGTATTTTGGAGACACAAAGTGATAAAATAGCAGTTATTCTATGTTTCTTAAGTAGGCTAATGTCATCTTATTTATTATGTCTTTTTACTTGCACTTTCTATGTTTCCTAGAAAAAGTGAACCCATATAACCACAATCAATAATACATGTAATGTCTTCCATTATTCTTCCTTAATTCTCCATTTATTTACGTTTTTCAGGAGATGATTGATACATTAATATTAGTTAACAAAATTATTAAATTTAACTCAAATTAATACTAAATGTGATGTACAATTTTGATCAATTATTTTATTATGTATAATTTAATTTAGAAATTATCACATTAAAGCCTTCCTTTCAAGATTTCAGACAAATTTGCAACAATTATAATAGCTATTAAATACTTTTAAGTTTTGGCAATAATTCAACCAACTTATGATTAAATTTAGGAACCTTCTCTATTATTTACTACAAATATCTTAAAATCAATATTAATCATACCTTATGCATTTAATTATACATTAATACTTTTATGTCTCATTCTATTAGTACTAAAAGAGCTTACTCTAGCAATAGTTTGTACAATTGAAAACTCTAAATAAAAAATAGTTAATAAGTATGGATTGAAACTTATCTTTTATGAAATATTATTCTTTCAATAGACAACAGCAATACCAGAATTATATCTTTTGATTGGATTACTAAATTAAAATAATAAGAAGGTTGCTTTCTAATCATTTAAATTTGAATATATTGCACCTATTTGCATCTTTGCTATTATTATTGTTTCAACCATTTCATTCTTTAGAGTATACTTTTTAAGAGCCTAAAATATTATTTCAGATACTAAAATATTACCTAAATTTACATATTTCACAATTTTCAGATTCATTCTTAAAATTTGTAGTATAATAATTTCATTTTAATCTTCATATGCTGCTAATTTACTCAAACTATGTTTAGGTTTAGGTGTTTTTATAGTTTGTTTAATTGAATTATATATTGAAACAACATTTGAACCTTCTATTAATAGATAATTAATAATTATTATAGGTTGTTTAAAGTTAACTACATTTATTTAACTAATTTGCTATTTATTTTCACCTAATAAAGAAGATGAAATGTAATCATTTTATATCTTATTTGGAATTCCTATAATTTTTGTTATCATTAGAATAATCAATTATAGAAAAAAAATGGATATTTTGATTTATTAATCTTATAAATATCCAATAATTATTTAAATTGAGGAATTGTATGAATTTATGTCTAGATTTAATTCAAATCAATTATCTGTTGAATTGATGATATAATAATTTTAAATATATAGTATACATAGTGAACATTGTAAAACTTGTAATACAGAATAGTAGAATTATTCTATCCCAAAATTAATTTAATGTTTAATTTAAAATAAATTCAGAAAAAATAAAAAGTCAAAAGAATCTGAAAATTTAATGATATTATATGTTAATTTTTTATCAAATACTATGCATCAACCTTTAGTGGCATATGTAGAAGTAAAGAAATTTGAATTTAGAAAAAAACGCTTCTCAATTTATTACAAATTCATAAGAAATTAATTTACATTGAAATTAAAAGAGAGAATAGAAGACAAACAATCTCATTCAACTGTGAAATCTAATTAAACATTTTCTTAATAAATAGAAATTAAAGAGATAATTTAAAGCTTTCATTTAGAAGAAGAATATCTAAAAAAATATATAATGCTATTAGATTAAAAAATAAAGATATGGTCATTGTAAATTAAGGGTGTTGAAAATATAGGAGAACTTATTTAAGTTGTAAGCAAATATGGATAAATGTTATTAAAAGTAATGAGTAAATTTTTTTAAGATTTTCATTAAAGTTTAAACTTAAAGAAATGTGAATAAAAAAATGTTATCCACTTAAAACTTATGTCTATATTATATGCTTTGATTTTAAATAACACAGAACAAGCATAATTTTATGAATAATAAATTGTTACTATTTGTGCAAATGAAAGTAGCCTTCCTCTTGATACAATATGTAATGCTAGTCTTCTAGATGATAAAGTATGTTTATTAGCAATAAGTATGGTAAAGAACAAAGGAAAGATTTTGAATGCAAATAAAAAATAATTAGCTAAGCATTTTGGTTTTTCATGTGATGACTATCATTTAATATCACATATAAATGATTTAATGCCTCCTTTTTTAATTGATGTACATAATCATTTATTAGAGCTTTATTTAGAAAGTGCATAATCCTAACTATTTCGATAATTCATTTATATCACTACTGTTTAATAGGATGGTTTATTATAAGCTAAACAATTGAAATTAGACAATAATTTTAGTTATGAAGATGATTATGTAATTACAGGTTGTATCTCAAAAGTAAAGGAGGGGTCTGAATTCATTATTTTTGATTCTAGTGGTAAAATCTTGAGTGCAACTGAATCTATTTATCATTTAATGATTTAAGGTATAGATTAAGAGGCTACACATGCAATTTAAACATTAAATTAATGTTATATCTTTTTCTTTTTTCCTGAAATTTTAAAGATTTTTACAAATCATAAAATAACAAATAAAAGTTATCATAATCTTGAAATAGAAGATTAAACAACATTAATAACAAGATTTAATATATCAGATTTCATAATTAAATATTAAAAAATCTTAAGTACAGCATCTCATTATAAATATTTATAATATGAACATAGAGGTAGTTAACATTTTTAGAAATCAAAAACTAGTGGTCTTCAATCAGAATGTTAAAGTTCATTCAATAAAACTATACCAAAAGCAACAACTAAACCAGAATTGTAAATTTTAACAATAACTTATTAAAAACAAATTGAAGATGTAATGAAAAAATTAAATGAAGGTGGTGAAGCAACATATTCAGTAAAATTTATTCTCACTTACAAAGTAGTAGGTCCAGAATCTTGTCATAAATCATTTTTTCTTATGGAAATTGTCGATTTTAGAAGTAAAGAATAATTGTTATCAAAAAGAAGAAAAGTAAGTATAATGAAATTACATTAAAATTATATTCCAAAAACATCATCCAGATTTAAATAAGATTCATTTCGTGATGACTCTAAAAGACTGGATTAATCATCTGAATAATTTATACAATCTTTTGCATAGATTCATCATCATCATGATCTATTAGATCATGACCATCATTCTAATAAATAAAACGATTTGAGTGTAAATGAATATTAATAATCTTAAGGATCCAAGACATCTATTGATTCATCAAAATCAAATACTAACAAAGAATGTCATATATTTATTAATTCTAATAAAATAATAAAACCATTAAAAATAGTAATTGCTTTTAGTTCATTAATTATGGTAGTTAAATTAATTTATATGATTGCAAGTTTAATCATTATTTAAGATAGCACCAATTAAATTGTCTAAAGTAATAAAAATATTAATGCTCCTTTAATTTTTAATAGATAATTTTTTTAATTATTTTCACTTCAATGGATAATTGTATTATAAAAATTAAAAATCATTGATTGTAGTACTTATCTTTTAAATTAAACTGATTACAAATTAAAAAATATCTCAGAATCTACTTTCTAAGAATTAAATAAATTATATTCTTCTTTTATTGAAGTAGAAGATTCTGGCTTATTAGAAAATATTAATTATAGATCTGTTGGGGAAGATAAACAAATTGTAGGATATACATATTTTATTTTAAATTTAGAAAGGACAATAAAAGAGTTATTTCATTATAATAAAGAATTTGATATTGAATATCATCATATTACAACTTTGATGACTTTAAGAATTAATTTATATAATGTATTTTACATGAGTAAAACACTAATATCATCATTTGAAGAATTATATGGCAATACTTTAGATAATTAAAGTTTAAGAATTGTAGTACTAACTTTTACAATTATGATTTTATTTCTCTTTAAAATAATAATACAATTTTTCTTTTGGAAATAATGTTCCATTTATTAAAGATAAATTATTTTAATGATAGGAAGATTAAAAGAGAAGGAAGCTAGATAATAAATATTGAAATCATAGTAAATAAAGGAAATTTTAGAAAATAAAGAGAATATCTTTAATTGGAGGCAAATAAATTATTCATCCTATGATTTTAATAATAATTCAAATAATGACTTACGTTCTCAAAGAGGATCTTAGTAAACAACAAAGATATAAAATAGATAACCAATTGTTTTAAATACAAGAATTTAAGACACATCAATGAATAGTAAAATAATTATTTTAACTTTATTTATAACTTATATCACATTTATAGTTTTCATTATTTGTGGATATATCTTATTTAGAAAAGAGATTTAATAAATGATCCCTTTTTAAAAAATGACTCTATAATTTATTACTTTTTCAACTAATTTAGATGCCATGATTGGATCTGGTATGATAACTAAATCATTACCTTCTATTTATAACAAATTAATTTAATAAAGTATAATAACTTAAGAAATGATTGAAAAACTCTAAGATGCAAATAATTAGTTATTTCAATTATTTGAAGAAAGTGAATTCAATTTTGATGGAAACTTAATTAGTATTTTTGAATAAATTACTCTTTCAAAATAAATTAGTGATTCTAATAAAAATACTTTAGAGAGCATATATAAATATGATATATGTTTAAAATTATTAGATGAAGTTCCATTTTGTTAATACTCTGAGGTAAATTAAACATTTATTAATTCATACTCAACTCCTTATTAGACAGATGATATTTCTAACTTCTATGAAAATGGTATAAAGGGAATTGCTAGTTAGATAAGTTCAATAATTAAACAATATTTTGATTATGAGGTAAATTAGTAATAGCATTAGAATGATATAATTGCTAATGAGTAGTTTATGAATTCTAAAGAATTTAACACAGCCTTTTTGTAACACTTTCTATTCACAACAAAGACAATTGATATTTTCATAAATATTATCTAATATAGTAATTAACACTTTGCTGAAGATAATTTAATTACAATATAATTGTACTATTGCATAACTGGTTCAATAATAATTCTATTGTATCTTATTGTTTACACAAAATGGATTCTGATGAATTATTTTTAATTTAGATTCTTAAAGTCTGGATTGTCCCTTTTACCATCAACAATTTTGAATGACCCTTACATTATGAATTCTATAAAATAACTTAATTGATTTTATAAAAATTTAATGAATTTGTGTAAATATTATATCTATAATCTGAACATATAATAAATTATATTTAGAATATTTCTACAGTATTCTTCTAAGTAGTCAATTTATGCAGAAGATGGATTGAATAATAATTAAATACTAAAAAAAACCTTCGTCAGATATGATATATAAATGTAATTCATTAAACAAATTATGAAATAGATTTATTTTGTATAATTTTGATAAGTTTATGAACCAATAATCATTATAATGAATATATACTATAAACTCATCATTTTTTACCAACACCTTCTTTTGCAGCAGCTTCTTTTGCTTCTTTTGCAGCAGCTACTTCTTTTTATAATTCTTGATTTGCTTATTTAACTTTCTTTTTAAGAGACTTTTCCTTTCTCTTTTTTTATTTCTTCTCTACTGTTACTTTTTTCTTTTAATATAACATTTCTCCTTCTATTGTTTCCTCATCTGGATCATCTGGATTTCTAACAATTAATAAATCATCATCTTTCTTTGATCTTTAGAATTCTGCTTCTTCAAAGAATTTCTATTTAAAATTAAAAATTATATTTTTACATCATCTTCATCTCTAGCTAGAGTTACAACATTCCAATGTATTAATTTTTTATATCTTTCATGTAATAATATACCTTATGGGAATGTATTTTATAAATCTCCTAATTTATAAGGTCTATATGTTTTAACATTCTTAGCATCAACAAACAATTTAGTAGGATAAGTGGCATTATATGAATTGATCCAAACACCTTCAATATGTACATCATAATCAGTTCCCCTAACTAATGCTGGATTGGAATTATTGGGCAATATAGCAATTGGTATGTACAATAGATTTGGTCTTCCTACTATGTATCTTCTCAATGTTACTTTAAAAAGGCCAACCACTTTCTATCAATTAAACTTATCAATGTTACTAGGATCTTTAATGATTTCACCCAAAGTACAACGAATATCTCCATCATGTCCAGGAATTCTGATATAAATAGGAGCAACATTTGCACAAATCCTTCTCTTTACTGCTGCTACTTAATAGTAATCTAAAACTATATCAATATCCTCAAATTCATCTCTTCCTTCTATCACAACTGCCACTTCATGTTATTTCCATAGACCAATTACATGATCATCTAATGATCTAACTCTCTTTGCAGGTAATACCACCTAAAATATATTTATTGATGATAACTTTTGTAAAGTCTAATAAAAATTTGTCTGTATATGCTTTCTTAAAACCTTTGACCATTTGATCTAATAGGACATCATCAATATGTTTATTAGCTTATGGACCTTTGCTTGATGTGAAAATCGGAATATTATATTAAAGTTTAGAGCAAAATGCTCTAAGTATTTTTCGCCCCAAAAACATTTAATTTAATTATGAGTTTAGACACTCTAAATGGAATTGAATATTTAGGTGCACATTTAAAAGTATACTTAAATATTAACCTAGTTTAAAGTTCCAGGCTATAGAGAAAAGGCAGATGGTCAAATATATTATAAAATTGTGTTGTAATTTACATTAGTTGAACCATTTAAGCGATCTGATCTTGAATATACTTATGATAATTGTATAGCCTTATGCAAAACTTTGACACTCTAATGCCCTGATTTACCTTAATTACCTGGTTTAGGTCTATTTGAATTTAAGCCAAATACATTTGATGCTGAAAAGAGAAGAGTAGATTTAGAAAAATGGTTGGGAGCCTTGATTTGGAGATGCGATGTCTTAGGAAGTGAAAGTTTTTATAAATTTTGTGAGGTAATTCTATTCATATAATAAATAGTTATCAAACTTAATTGGTAGTAAATGGTTAATCTAACCAAGACCTTCTTTGAAAATTCATTATGGTCATGCATTTCCGATTTCAGATTTTCATTATGAACCTGATACTTAGGTGTTATATGTTTTAGCTACAGATGATTCCATTTCCAGTAAAATGCAAGGATTTATGGGTATATTTGGTAAATCTCTAAAACCATCATTTCATACATAATTGATATGCTACAGATTAGATGTAAATAAGGATGGTTAAGCAATTGCATAAACCTTATGGACTTTGTAATATTAATAAAGAGGTACAATGGTTAGATGGGATGAAAAATTGACTATCTTAGGTATTGGATTTGATGAAGGCTTAATTGTTTGTTTGAGAATTCCTCCAAATAAATAATATTTAGAATATTCTGAATTTTGTTCTATCCACAAGCATACTTAATCAATAAATGGAATTGCATTTAATAATTTAACAGGCCATTGCTACAGTATTAGCAGAGATAAATGTCTCATAACAACAGATCTTGCAAATCCAAGCAGTATTTTAAAAGGTAATACCAATTTATAATAATAGAAAAGGAGTTTACAAATGAATTGACATGTATGACTACAAATCAGTATAGACTTTTTGTCGGTGATAATATTGGAACCATTTTTGTCTTCTCCTTTGAAAATGGCCCTTTACACGCAATACATTAAATTAAACAAGATGTTATTATGCATTTATCTTCAATTCAGTATTGCCCTATTAAAAATTATCTGATTTGTGGTAGTAAAGAGGGATATCTAAGTGTATTTGAAATTGGAACACAAGGAAAAGAAAAGAATTCTAATCAAATAACTTTACTTAAAACACTTCCGAACAAAATTGTTTAATTTTCAATAAGTACAAAAGAAATCTATGTAAATTATGGAAATTTTGTTGTGATATTAGAATCAACAAATATGAAATATCTTTACTCATTAGATGCTCATGACAAGGAATTAACAAAAATCTAATTATTTGATTCTATAGGCTTACTTGTAACAAGTAGTAAAGATAATTCACTTAAATTCTGGTAATATAGGTTTTTTCCTCACATCTTATTGAATACAGATATAATACCTTATAGAAAAGAACCCATTTCAGAATAAAAGGTCTAAATAAGGCAACTAGGAGGAGAACAAAATTAATAAATTTAATAAATACAATAATAAATGAAACCTGAATTAGAAGATTTAGATAATTGGTAATGATGATTATATATGTTGAAATTTTTTATGAAGACCATTTTTGTTCCTTTTTTTTAATTTTCTTATCTATTAGTTTTAAATAAGAACGAAAAAGATTTATTTTGAAAATCATCTTATCTAAGAATTCTTAATAATTTCTCATAAGATAAAAAGTCCCTTTTTTATTTACTATATGTAATAACTATTTATCATTAATTTTAAACAAATTTTCCATATTTAACTTAATTTTAAATTTCGATATTTATTCTTGAGTTTTCTTTATCACTTACTCATCAACTTTGTAAATTATTTATTTGAACATAAATATGAATATTTAATAAGCAAGAAATTAAATTTAATAATAAATAGGTGTGTATTTGAATGAGACTTCCTTAAAAACTATCAAGGATTACTAGGAGGCTAAGAAAAATAAAAAACAATCTGATCCTATCATCTAAGTAAAGAAATAAACTCCTGAATGTTTTTCGATACCTAAATAAGATGAAGTAGTAATTAATTTGGACGAGTTCAAATTTGAACCTCAATAAAAATAAAAGAGTTTGTAAACTTAGTTGTTAGAAGCATAATAAAAATAATAGCCTATTTATCATCAAATATATGGATATTGTTTAGAATAATTTAAATTTGATTCAATTATGGAAAGATTATAACTTTTAAGAAAATCCCTATTTAAAAAGAAAATGCCTAATGGTGACATCTAAAAAATAGAAGAATTCATTCCATTTTATACTCTTAGAAGAATGGCAATGTAATTACCAACAGATGCTTCTGATATGAATACTATGTTACAAGATCACTTTGTTACAGAAGCATTCTTAAAAGAAATAAAATACTTTTTGAAATAAGTATTAATTATTAATTAATTCTAGTAAAATATAGATAAAAGTTTAATATTTTATCATCCAAAAATGTATGAATAAAGTGATGATTAATTAGAAGAATTGTTAGCTGAATTTGTGGAATTAGATAAATAAAGATCAAATGGATTAGAGGAGGAAATATAAGTGATTTCTTCTACATAATTAAAATGCTGATTTAAATAAAATTTATAATAATTTCATTCTTAATTAAATTAATTATTAATTTATTTATAAACTGTCAGCGTCTACTGCAATTAATTGTTTCTCGTCTTACAATCTTCTATTTATTTCAAAAGATTCTTACACAGTTGTGTATTATCATCTAATATTAAGGTTTATTGCTGTATTTATGAATCAATGTTAGTTTAAGATAATTAAAGGTCTTTAAGCTTTCCAATACGCCCTTCATGTTTAAATAACTTCAGAATTACTTTAGCTGAAGAGAATTTAATATTATTCTTCTTTGCAGCATCTTTTATTGATAATCCTTCAACTAAAATATCAACTAGGAGTGATACTCTCTAGTTAGTATTAATACATTAATATTTCCTATTCATAAGAACAACATTGTTTTAATTCATTATTTTAAATATTGTGATTATTTTTGTTGTGATTCACCATGTTATATCAATATAATTATTGGGGGATTAATTAAGCCATTCTTGATTTTAACAAAGATATAGAAGATAATACTAAGATTTGTATAGATAAATATTGTATTTAAAAATTATAATATACAAATTGTTGAAGCATTCGTTTTCTTATAGTTGATTAATCTTTTCAAACCAAAATAACATTATAATATCAGCATCAATAAATTAAGATGGATAATTGAAAAATTTGACTACTTTATGATTTAAAAATATAAATATAAATTAATGGTAACAGAAATCAAAATTAAGGAATGAGGTTTGAGTTGTTGTCTACAGTTTTTTCATTAAAATTATTTTAACCTATAAGAATAATAATTTGCTCAGGATATGCATTATTTTTTACAAGAACTTCAATATTTATAACTTAAATATGTTTCTAATCTCTCCCTTATTTAGAAAGAAAGAATTGGAAATTAGAGGAACACAGTATATTGTTCTAGAAAGAATTATATTTCAAATATATTCTAATATTTTAATTAAAATTAACTAAGGAAAAAATGAATTTGACAAATAATTGTAATTATTAATTTTACATAGTAAATCAATTTTTAACTACATTAATTCTAAGTCTTGCTAGTATGATTATTATATAAAAAAAATTTAGAAACATTTAACTTAATATTAAACAAAATATTAACAATTATAGAAATGAAGAATTTTATAAAATGAAATAATAATAATATTTGAATTGTTTAATAGTTTTCAATCTAAAGTCATAAAGAAATATCATTAGTAATTTTATGAATCAAATAATATATAAATTATCATTATGGCTCTTGCTACATGGCATCAGGGGATGGATTTATCATTCTGAATAATTAATTTACAGGGATTTGATTGTTTATATCAAAGTATGAATCAGGCTCAAATTCAATTGTTGGTTCTTAGGCAACTTGAATTGATCGTCTTGTATTTTTGGGAGCCTATTTTAAAATTTAAATTTTCAAACTTAATGTATTATCTATGCTTATTATTACTGTGACCAATTGAACATTTCTTTCTTTTATTACATTTAGCTTTTCTTTTATTCTTCTTATCTTTTCTTAAAATCCTCATATTCTTAATAATCATCTTCTGGTTTCAAGGTTATAGTTGTTGGTTTGCGTATAATCATTAAATTTAAATAATGAAATTTCGATTTTCATCAATGAGTATTGCTTAATTTCAAGACAGATAAAGAATAGGATGGAGCAGAACTAGAAAATGGATGTTTTATGCTGGATTAATTCTAATAGGAGTGGAAATATAAGGAAACTATTGGAACACTGATATTCTCTATACATTTAATTAAACTCCTTAAAATTTGGAAATCATATAAAAATGCCCTTCTTTAAGATAAGTAGATATTTACAATAATATATTTAGGGTGTTTATAAGCCAACAATATATTTATAAACAGCATTCTTATAGAGTTTGTATGGAAGTAAATTTGATCCAGTACCATATGTACCAATGACTCGTGTTGAAGTACCTGTAGAAAATGGATTAATTACAATAGATACTCTACCTGTTAATTAAAAGTTCTTGAGATCTGATAAAAGTGAGAACCCAAAATAAAAAACTTTAATAATATTACATGGATTGACTGGAGCTAGTGAATGTAATTACATTAGGCATACAGTATTACATGCAAATCGTAAAGGATTTAGAGTTTATTGTATAAATATGAGAGGGTATGCAAACTCAAGAATGATATCTGCATAACCTACTGATTTTTCTAAATTAGATGATATATTAGCAGGAGTAAATTATATTAAATCCTAAAACCCAGATGCTCCTCTATATATGCTAGGGTTTTCTATAGGTTCTTTGCAATTAGTGAAATTTCTAGCGACATACAAGGATGTTATTAAAGGTGCTGTAGCAATTAGTTGCCCATGGGATATTTACACTTTAGCTTAAGAAATTAAGAAACCCACTAAGTTTATTTATAATATGGCTATTACAAAAAATTTCATTAGGAATATGAAATGGAATATAGATTTATATAAAAAATCAGGCATTGATGTAGGTATATAGATATGAAGAAATTTATAATTTAGATTAGGCTTAGAGTTGTTACAGAACTGAAGACTTTGATGAATTAGTAACAAAAAGATTGTTGGGATATGAAAATATCTAGGATTTATATAAGAAAATAAATTGTGTCAAAGAAATAGAATAGATTGAAGTACCTACTTTATTTGTATCATCTATGGATGATCCAGTTATATAATATAAATTCATTCCAAAAGATGGATTTCTAAATAACAAAAATCTTATTTTGGCTTTAACAAAAAAAGGAGGCCATATTGAATGGTTCACAGGATTTAAAGCTGTTAGAGTAAGAATATTATTAATTATTTCAGTGGATAAATAAACCAGCTATAGAATTTTTAAATTGTCTAGATAGTGTAAATAATAAAAATATTAGTCATTATTGATAATCATTCAAAATTTAAAGGCTTTTTACTTCCTAAACTATTTCTTCTTATTGATTGCTTTCTAAATATGCCATATCATTAATATTATCTTCATCTTATGGTTTAGAGCTTAACATATCTTCCTCATTAACCTCTTGAATCTCATTCTATTATTGGTATTTGGAAGTCAATTTATCTTGAGGATTATTACTAATTATCTCAAACTATTTATCTTCTTCATCAGCAGGGAAAAATTAATTTATTAAAACTTCCTCATTTGGATTAAAATTCTCAATGACCTATTAATTACTCTATTACTCATTCAGATCTCTAATAAAGCTATCTTATTATTAGACTTCAGTTGAACTCTTATGATGTGATTATCTTTAAAAAGGATTAGTTATAAAATCTATTGATACTCTCATACTTTAAGAATTCTAATCACTATTATCAGTCACATTATTATTTGATATTGTATTTTAAAATATCTTAAATAAACATAATAAAATACTTCTAATAAAAAATAGGATGTTGTTTATTAATCCCAATTAAAATTCATGGCCTAAATAAATTTTAAAATATCGTCCCTTCCAACTTTTTTGTATTTGTATTGAATCCAATATTATCTTACGCGATCTTTTTTAGATTAAAGAGACTATACGCTACTTATTGGAATACCTTATTGATTAATTATTGTGCCTTTTACTCATCCAAACCCTCTAAGGAATGATAACTTAATTAAGTAATGAATTGTTAATATAATGTCTATGTCCCTATTAACTTATCTACTACTTATTGTGATTCAGTTTCTGTTAACTAAAATGGTTCTCTATTTTATTAAAATCATTATTCTTACTATTATAATAGCTAATTAAATTCTTATTTGTTTTTAGCTTTTTTTAATCCCTCAACAGCATCATTAAATTAATTCATTGTGATTCTCTTTTAATGCAATTTTATTAAAATAAGATCTTTTGGAAATTTAATATTAGTTTCCTTTGACTAAATATTATTATTATTTCCTTTGATAGATTGATATAGCAATTACAAATTATCATACTTTTATTATATTGATGACTATTTTTAAACTAATTGTTATTATTTAACAGATTGATTTTTTAATTGAATTTTCATTTCTTTTATAGTTTATTCCCTTTTATTAATGATCTCAATTTATTCACTATTTTATTATTATAATTAATAAAGTTATTCATGACATATATCTAATTGAGATTCTAATTGTTATACTTATTCTAATTTGCTTTTTTAATATTAAATTTGATCTTAAGACATTTATAACATATGTTTCATCATAAGAGTTTATTCAAAATAAACCTTTTTTTCAACCTATAAATAAATTTAACATCATTTACTTCCAATTCTTATAATTTACAAACTTTACTATTTCTCTTTAAAATTTCTAACTCTTTCATTTTATCTTCTAATTCTTAACTTTTATCCTTGACTTACTTACGTAATGATATAATTTGAATATCTTAATTGTTAGATTTCTTTTGAGTAGTTAAATCTTCTATCAAGTTCTCATACTTTAAGAATTCTTTCTAAATAATAGACAATAAAAAATACTTCATTATGTTATACTTTGGTTCTCAGTCTAGTGTTCTCATCTCTAAGATTATTAAGTTATTGCTTTGATTGTTACAAATCTTAATACAATTATTCATAAGAATTTGGACGCTTGGACTCATCATGAGCCAAAAATGATAACATATTCTTCTAACTTATAAGAATAATAATAGTGCAAATTACCTTAATGGCATAGATGTAGACACTTAAGAAACATCAAAGTTTTATGGATTTCTTTTACTACTATTATTTAACTTACCTAATCCAGATGTTTATAATTTGAGAATTCTAAATGATTGATTTTTACTAAGCTCTTCTATAGTATTAATAGTTTATTTCGATTTACGATTATCAGAAGTATATGATTGATATTCATTCATTATTTGTATGTCTATTTATGAAATTTTGATTTATCAATAAAAAAAATAATCAAAACTTATAAATGTAAATGTTATTAAATTCTTAAAATAAATTATCAATTATGTTCTTAATATACAACTTAATAAGAGTTCCTACGTTAATAACATTATCCTATTTATTTATTCTAATGAATTGTTAAATTCTTTATATTTTCTTTATTTTTCTTTATTATTTACTAATTTAGGTTCAATATTTATATTATTTAATTGATTCTAATGAATCCATTATTATTTAAATGTAAAAAATATTATAGATAATTATATTTAAGAGATAATCAATTATGAAATAGATGTATTTATATATAATATAATTTGATCAATATAAAAAATAATGTAATATTAGATTTAAATCATTGACATATAGTCCTATGAAAATAAATAGTATTACAATGTTAGAATTTCAAATAACTATTATACTTGTTATCGTGATGTGAGGGTACGATTTTAGGATCTTTATTAATTGTCTCGAAACCTACAGACTGATAATTATCAACTTCATGTAAGAGATTTAAATGTATAATTATATAAGTTGCCTTTATTTCCAGAGAAATCAATTTTCAGTTCATGGTTTCAGAGTAGTGAGAGCAAAGAAGAATTATAAGAGTATCTTAAATCTATTTAAGCATACTTATCTCATATTAATAAGTAAGAAAAAATATATATATACTTAAGAATTGTAATCTATAAGCCTGATGCTATACATTATTTTGTATGTAACACTTTTGATCCTGAAAGACTTAAATGTTTAACTTTTGGCAAATTAAATAAAGAGGTTCTTTATAGCAATTATATAAAATCAGCATTAATTAAGAAGAGTTAATTTAATAAAGTATTTAGAGTGAGTGTTAGTTAAGTAGCTTTAACTGTACATCAATATTTAATACCTTAATGTGATTTTGCTAAAGTTGAATATGAGCATTTTAAAAGATCACAATTATTAATTTCAGATTTCACTTATATTGTTAAATGTTTAGAAATAGGTCACATCCTTAAAAATAAACCTTTTTTTAATAAGAAGATAAAGAAAACTATATATAATAAATTTATTAAAATTGATGACTTATAGTATGATACAATATATGCAGTAGAAGAATGGGTAGAATAACCAATGAGTGAACTTATTGTTATAAGAGCATAAACACATAATTTATTTTAATTAGAAGTTATAGTTGAAGCTATAATAACTTTAGTTACAGTGGCTTAATATTTATAATTTTTATAGATATTTTAGAAATAGTTCTCTGTAAGTTATTTGTTTTATGATGAAAAAAAAGGATTTAAAGTTGGTGGATTATCTCCTATTCTTGCCTATAAAAAGAAATATCATATTTAATATGATAAAGAAAATAATGATTATAAAACACTATAAGCACCTGAAAATAATCCATAAGCAAGTTAATATGGTTTCAAAAATAATTTCAATCTTTCAATTAGAACTGATGTTTGGTAAATTGGAATAGTTATTTTATCAATGGCTTCACTTACATTACCAATTGATATGATTTCATCAGAAATTATTGAAAATAAATTGAAATTTGTTTCATTTCAATATGGGTATATAATTTTTAAAATTAGGGAAATGTTAGGAAGTTTAATTAGGAATATGCTTATACGCAATCCTATTGAAAGATGTTCTCTCATAGATGTTGGTTGTGCTGCTCAAAATCTGTTACCCATGAAATTATAATACTTAAAGTTTGAAGAGAAAATTGAGAGAATTTAAGTTTTAATGTTAATTTAAATAGATTACTTCACTTTCATAATAATAACTTGAAGAATTAGACAAGTCTTTTAAAGAGAAAAAAAAAAGAAAATATATTATTCAAATGACTGTGAATAAACCAATTATCTAATAAATGTTCTTATTTTATTTAGAAAGAATAAAAAGGGAAAATGTTACATAATTATATATCAATCTAATTCAAATTCCTGATGATTTAATTGATAAAATGATGTTAATCATCATTGAATATAAGTATCTATAATAACTTATAATTAATACAAGAGAATGTTTTATTAATGATATTGCTTGTTTAAAATTAATTAACCAAGCTAATTAAATTACTCATTTAAAATAATTAACACTAGGAATAACCAAAATTTCAATCGATTAGATTCCATAAACAAAATTTCGAGTGGTTGTGTATAACCAATGAAAATATAAATAAATATTAATTTATTAAATGAGGGCCATCTTTTTTAGATTTAGTACTTATTCCAAATTTGCAGAAAAACTATAAAATACAAAATTTGCTACCATTTACAATTATGAAACTCAAATTAAGCCTGCTCTAAGTATCTATGAATCCATGGGATTTAATGAATAGATGATATTCAGAATTTTCAAAAATAGAGGTCTTTCTCTTGTAAAGGGGAATAATACTCTTAATGACATTGAATAATTAAGTGAGTTATTCAAAAATAGATTGAATGCAGAAGCAAAGTAAATTTTTGATCAAATTAATTCAGATAAATGAGAACTATCCTATTTAAAGATCCATAAATATTAAGCCATTCTATTGAAAAAATGAATAATTATCTTGACCTTTTTGAAAAGTAACTACAAATAAACAAAGAAGACATTTTATCTATGTTGACAGCATATCCACTATTAATGAGAAATTTTGAAGTAAATTATGAAAAATTCAGAAATATTTTTAATACTTATGCACATATAAGTGATAAATAATTTGGATAAGTATTGGTCAATACTCCTTTCTTATTTTCATTCAATCTTGAAAGAATACCACCTAATTTTAGAGTTATGTATAATAGAGAATATAAAACTAAAGAAATCTAAGAGTTGGTATATATATTCATTATGATTTTTTAGATTCAAAAAACTTCAGAGTTTCTAGCACTTAAAAATCATGATCTAGATAGATTGTTAAATCATTATGATGTTCTAATTCCAAATAAGGATGTCTAACATTAATTGTTAATAAATAATCATAAATTATTACTTTTAACACCAGCATATATGTTAAGTCCAAAGATCAATTTATTCAAAGAAATTGGTTTATCAATAAATTAAATAGGATAAATCTTATAGATATGTCCAAATTTATTTTTGAAAAGTGTACAAACTTTAAAATTGAAATTGAAATTTTTTGAAAAGCATATGAATGTTAAAATTAAGGATAGTCCTTATTTTCCTTAGATTTTAGAATTTGATTATTGGACAGTGTTACGTCCTAGGTAAATATTCATTTCCTAAAAGGGTTGGTGATTTGTAATGATCTTGAAAAAGCAATGGATAATTTAAAAATGAGTTAAGAAGAATTCATTATAAAGTATTAATGTGAATAGAAATATTAAGAATTATTAAATGAAGCACCTATTAAAAAGAAAATAGATGCTGATTTCATGATTAGAAAATACCATAGATATTGTCATGATAGAATATAATTATTACATTGAGGTATCATATCTAATTGTTCATTTTTATATATTTATCTGATAAATCTATAATGAAATAAATCTTTTATTTTTTGTTGTCTTTCATTAATATCTGCTTTAATTATTATTAATTTTTTATTTATGGATAAATAATTACATCTGTAACCCTCTGAGAAACTTGCATATGATATTGTTGGCCATAAATGTTAAAGTCATTTGGATGCATATAATATTTGTATATAAAAAAATAAACATAATACTTTAAAACATTGTATTGAATTAATGGATCAATTTAGATATTGTAATATTCTAAGTGCAAAGATATTGTAATAAGAATAGAAATTTAAAGAAGTATGATTTATTTCATTGTTTAATTTTGTTAATTATTGATATTTAATGTTTTCAATATAAATAAGCTTAATAATAGCACTATTCTTAAAGAATTCAATCTAAACTAATAGAATCCGTAGTCATCCAAATTAAACATATATGGTAAATGAAGAATCTCTAGAATTCTAATTTTCTACTTAAGAAGCACATGTGAAATTACTAAGGTTTATTAGAAATTGAATTTCATAGCAATCCTGCAATATATGACATTATTGTCTATAGAAATGAGGAAATTGCATTAGGTACTCCCATTGAAACACCTTTCCTTAGTTTAGATAATCAATACTTAGATGATTAATAATTAGACAATGGTAAAATATATATATCTATTCTTAGATTGTATAGGTTTGCCTAAACATCCTAAATTGACAGAAATATTTAGTGTTAATTTATTAGATAATACTGAAGATATTTATTATACAGACATTTTGATTTTAGGATAACAATAAAGGTAAGAGTTTTTATTATAACATTAAGAATATTTTTATTGACAGATGAATTAGAATTAAAGCAAGCTGTACTATTATTTAATTAATCTTAATCTCCATAATGGAATATATAAATTAAAAACATTTCCTACAATCTTTAAAATTTGATTTCTTAACAAATCAATTACACAAATGCTTATTTTGCATGTTTCCAAAGTGATCAAGAACGTTGTTTAATTCTATCTAATTATGGAGGTTTTTGGTTAAATACTAATTCTGAAATAGAGAAGCCCAATATAAATTTAGAACCAGTAATAAATCAAAGCAATGATCTAAATAAAGTAAGTATTTGTGAAGAATATCTTGCTATTGCAAATGGCAATGCTGGAGTTGATCTCTATCAATATATCAATAAGTAACTAATATATTTACTTACGATAACAGCCTAATCATTAAATTAAACAATAGTAAATATAATTTCTGTTAAATTATCTTAATAAAGAATAAGTATATTAGATGAACATACAGGATTATACATTTTTAAATTATCAAATGGATAAATATCCTTAGATCTTACAATACCATAAACAAGATGTGTAGCATTTGATCATTATGTGAATACATACTTAGTTGTAGCTGAAACTCCAAATAATATAGAATATATGATGGAGATATTCCTTTTACCTGATTCTAAAGAATATTATATAAATAGAATATATGTTGATGACTTTTCGTTTAGAGATATTGAAATAGATGAAGATTATGCAATCATTATTGGTGAGGATGTACATTTGGTACTTAGACATTCAATTTTTAATGGTTTCATGAGGAATAATACAGATTTAGTCAAAACATTTTTTGAAGATGAACTAATTAGATTCCAATATTTTGACATGAATGAATCAATTAAAACATAATTTATGGAAACTTCATATTATATAGGTTTATCTAAAGGATCTTTGCATATATGGAAATTTAATGATTACAATCCAGTTATTATTTGTAAATTCTAATATGGAAGAGAATAAAATTATACTGTCAAAGGTAATACTTCTAAATGTGAAGGACATCAGAATACAGATTTATTTGAATAATGTCAAATAACATAATAATTATCAATCTAGGCATCAGGACCCCTCTTAGAATCTGATTCAAATTACCTGATAATTGGAGTTTGTATATCAGTTGCTGTATTTAAATATTATAAAGATTTTAGATTGTTCTCATTATCATAGTCTTCATTTTATGTAGAAAAGGTAGAGTCTTAGCTAAGCGAATATAAGAATTAAAGTAACAAGCTGAAGAAATGAAAAAATATGGGGCATTTTAAGAATAAGAATAATAATCTGCTGAACATTGAACATTTAATAATAAGCAATCATAGATTTTATGTTTTAAGAGTTTTTAATAGATTTATTATTAAAATTACCTTTGAAGTCAAATTTTATTATTTTTCAAAATAAATTTTATTTATGTTGTTTCTACATTTCTATTTTTCAGGAAATATCATAATTTTATAAATTCTATATTTGAATTCAGATAATTTAATATTATATTAATCATTATGATTAATATAATTATAATTTATATCATTCTATTAATATCTATATATTTCAATGAAAAGAATGTTATCATTTTTAGAAGATCTATTTATTCAAAATGTTCTTCAAAGAAATTCATTCTAATATTTATGTTTATGTTAATATAACAATTAATAATTTTGTCTCAATTCTTTCAGTATATTTAAAGATGATTTAATGATATATTTTTTTTTAAAATATAAATTAAGTAAATTACTCATATAAGTAATCATAATATCATCCAATCATTTAATTAAAGATTTCAATATATTTAATAAACTATTTTATTATTCCAATATAAACTTTAAATTAAATTAAATGATTACATCATTAGAATCAGAAATAGTATGATATTAAACTGCTTGATTAAATTAGAACATTTTTGTAAATTCTGCCTAAAACAAATTTTATTTGTTACTATTTCCTTCATTAGTAATAATAATGAATGCATTAAATAAAGGATAATATAACTCTAAATTATATATGATATACACATTTAAATATTTCTAAAGGATTTAAGTGGTTGAGTATCCATATATGGAATTTATGAATTACATTCCCTAAAGTAAGAGTATGAACTTAACAATCTTATTTAAAAATTAAGTAACTTGATTATGTTTACTCTTCAGAAGTGAGATTATCTGGCATTTCTGCTAATTTTAATCATATTATACTTACAAGAATCTAAAATAGACTACAATCTCTTTAGATTCATAGAAAAATCTTCACAAATTAACAATAGAAAGTGAGATTTATAAATAATGATCTTTTCAAGTAGAATGATTGGTTCAGAATGAGATGGATTTAACAAAAATTCATAATTTATAATGAATCCTTCTAAATACTTGGGTGGTTACTAGTGTTCCAAAAGCATTTATCGGCTTTGTTCTTCTTTGGATAATTTCTATTGGATATTTATAGCTAATCTTAAACTTAAAGGTATTCTTATTCGTTTTCAGCATGAATTCCATTTCTCCTTTATCTTCTTCTAGATTCATTTAATATCATTTATTTTAAATTTTTGTTTTAACTTTAATACATATTAAATTATTGTCTGTCAATGTAAGTTGAAGTACCAGTTGTGTATTAATTTGAATGCTTTCGTAAAGGAAAGAATGGAAATAAAAAATACATAGGTTTTTTAAGACAAGATAGATTGGATTTATGTAAGGTATAATTTGTTGAAGACTTTGATATTTTAGGATAATCAACCAGATTTTAAGTATTCTTTACCAATTTAATTATAAACACATATAAAGTGGGAAGTTGAGGAGGACCATCTTGAAGGGAAAAAGCATTACAAAATAGTCTCATTCAAATTTCAATAAGTGCACTAATTCATTATAACATTCCTTAGGTTAAAAAAATAAATGAAAATCATGTTGCCAAAATAACAACATTTTGTGGAGATGATAAAATTCTAGCTACTTTAAAGGAACACTTGAGAAATAAGATAATATTTTAAAGAATTCAAGACTTTTATACTCCTCTTCAAACTTTAGGGAAAGGTGCCTCTTCTAGAGTCTTATTGGTTAGACATAAGAATACAGAAAATTATTATGCAGCAAAATGTGTAGATAAATCATATGTAAATGAAACAGAAAATGGAATTGTATTAGTTTAAACTTTAAATAGGAATCAATGTTTTAAGAGATTGCCATTAATAATGATCTAGAACATCCTTCCTTTATAAAATTACATGCAGTATATGAAGGGGACAACACATTCTATATGGTTATGGATTTATTGGAAGGTAAAAGCTTACATGAAGAATTAAATAATCATAAAAATGGATTTTCAGAAGATATAGTAAGGAACATTATGTGGGTAATAATTCATATATTTTGTATAGTAAATCCTGAGTGGCATAGAATATATGCATGAAAAATAAATTATGCATCGAGATTTAAAACCAGAAAACATTATGCTATTGAGAAAAGAAGATTTGAATTCTCTTAAAATTGTTGATTTTGGCTTAGCTACATACTGTAATGCAAATAAGTAATTATAAATATTAAAATAATAAGGTATTTATTTCCTAAATGTGGTACACCTGGATATGTTGCTCCAGAGATTGCTAATCTTGTTGATAAGAATTTCAAATATGATAAAGTTTGTGATATTTTTAGTGCTGGTGTAATATTTTTTAAATTGTAAATTCTATCTTAAATATTAGAATTACTGGAAAAGACCTATTCCCAGGAGTTGGATTTAATTTAGTTTTGAAATTAAATAAGTAGTGTAAAATTGATTTAACACCATTACAAATGAAAAAAATTGATCCATCAGTCAATGTATTTTATTTTATATATCTAATTTCAGATTTTAATACAGAAAATGCTTGAGAAGGATCCATCTTAAAGAATAACTGCATCTCAATGTTTATAGGATCCATTCTTTATTCCTTGTTATTAAGAGAGCGGTATTCAAGGACCAGCTAAATTAACAGCCTTTCAGAAGAAGCAAATGTTTTCTACATGTGGTAAAGCCTTCACAACTGAATTCTAAAATGAAAATCAAATAGGAAGCCCTTAAGATAGAATTGAAAATAAAGGATCATTTGTTACACAAGAGAATACTTATAAACCAATTTATTAAAACCAATAGAAAATTATTTAAAAATTTAATACTACTGAATTTGATCATATTGACCCTACTTAAAGTCCTTCTATGGATCAAGTAAAGAAGCGATTTTTAAAAGGGGATCCTATTGAAGAAGAAGAAGAAAAATGAAAATATCATTAATTTTTTCATTTATAATTTTATTTAATTGAATCTCATTAAATACTTTATATTTTATTAAAATTTAATCCATTGTTTATTTGTCATTAATAAAATTAGATTCAATTCATCAATTTCTTCAATATATGTAAACTAGTTTTGTCATTCAAAAGATCCTCTGATAAAGTGACTAGTCCTAAAATACAACTTTTATATCTTCTTTATGAATATTTAATTTGAATACTAGATATTATCAAATAAATAAATAATATTGATATACCAAAACAAAAGTAATAAATAATTAAATTGTTCATTGTCTTTGTTATTAAATCTGATGATATGTAGTTTGCTTCTTCATAAAATAAATTGAATCCATCAGAAATATTAAGTGGATATTAAACTATAAGATTATTATAGTCTTTAAAGTAGTAAAAAGGACTTTATTAGTTTTAATCATAAATAGATTTTGAAATCTCCAAATCAAAATTATTTTTTATTAATGAATCTAATTTGCTAATAAAACCTATAATTCCTGTTCTCAAAACATCAGTATTATTTTCATATAAATAAAATTGTCCATATTAATTTTCAAATTATGATTACGTTAGATTAATCGAACAAAATTTAATCGATCCTTATAAATAGTTACAAAAATCACCTTAATAAAGATCATATAGAATTTCTTTATCTTTTTCATCAATTTGATTTGTCAATATGATAGTAGAAAATAAGGTTATTACTTTTTTGGAATATGTTTGAGATAAATTGTGAAAACTTTGTGGAACTTAGTCATCTTCAAATAATTGATTAATATCTCCTATTTCAACATCATCTATTTTCTGAATAATATTTAACATATCTTATTATCCTTTCATTATCGATGCAAAAGAAATTAAATAGCTTAATTGTGCTTAAAATTTAACATAAGTCTTAATCAATTATTCTATAGGTTAGTAAGAGTAATTACTTAATTTAATTTACAAATATCCAAAGCTAACCAACAATACTAATAATAAGTAACAAAAAATAGTCACACTTAACTTTAGCATAATAGTTATCTATTTATCGGAGATCTTTTCATATAATGTTTATGTTTATCTTTATCTTAAAGGATTTTAAGAATGAGTTACAGAGCTTTTTGAATGAGATGTTTTGACAAATTATTTGTTACATTTAGGAGTATTAATCAATGTTTCTTTCTCTTACATGAGTGACTAAATAAATTACTGCTTTTAATCAATCAATTAATAAGCTTATTCTTCATTTATTTTAGATAATATTTATATAATATACCTATGTCTTTTTTCAAAATTATACCAATTTTTTATATTTATTAAGAAAGGGATTACAAACAAGATTAGTTAGACAACAAGTATACTATTCCAAAATTGCATAATATTAGATTAATAATTTGCCAGTTAAATACTAAATGTTTCTATTGTATTGACGGTGATATTGTAGGACTATACTATATTAATTCTAAAAAAGAGTAGAGACTTAATAAATTAAATTTGATTAACTGAATAGGAAACTAAAGTTATCATATTTTCTCTAATTTTTTCTGACAAAGTAGCAATACTAGTAAGTTGTATTCTGCTTTATAATATACTTAAATTGTATAAGTTATCATGCTTTGTTGCATCAATCTTGATTAATTCAAGATGTAAAAAATCATATTCTTCTCTAATTTTCTATAATTTGTAGTCTAATTAAATATTGTAAGCATTTTATAAATATTATGAAGTCTGCAAATTTTAAAAAATCAATTTATGAAATCCTAATTAAAATGCATCATTATAAAGCCTAACCATTAAATAAGGAGCATAAATGTATTATGTTAATTTAATTTTAGTCTGGCCATCATTTTGACTCTAATAAATTTACAAAATTAAAAATAGAATGATCAGCAAAATTACAATAAATTTGTAAATATATATTTATTTAAAAGGAATACTACTGGATTATTTTAATAAAATATGATGGAGAAGAAAATTTGCTTTTAATTCTGTTCCAACTTCACTACCTTCGATTAATGATTACGTTTTTTAATGCTCCAGCTTTTTCTTTGAATCTTTTATGGTTTCAATTTTTTCATTTTTTTTTGTTGATATTTCAATAAATTGAAGCTCCAATTGATATTGGATTATTTTATCTTTTAATTAAACTTTCTTTATCAATCCTTTTGTAGGAAAGATTTTATCATTATCTGTCTAAAAAATTAAATTAAAATATATATACTGCATAAGAATTCATTAGTTTATTTAATTAATTTTGATAAACCTCTTCTAATATATTAAAATCCATTAAATCCTATTCAATATTCTAATATTGAGAATTCAATAACTATAATTAATCTGATCTCTCTGAATAAATATTATCAAATTGATAAGTCGATTTTTATATATTTGTTTATTGTCTGATAAAGCTTTTGAATGACATATCTATTTTTTATAATTTAGATCTTTAGATGAAATTTAGATCAATTATTATAGAAGAGTCTAAATTTGAAAGCAATTCAAATAATTAGGGACAATAATATTAGATCAAATTATAGAATTACATTTATTCGAAAATTTCTGGCAAAAAATTATTTAAATGTTAACTTATTCCTGTAATATATCCAGAAGTATCAAATGCAATAAATATTTTATCTTTATGCACTTTTCTTATAAAAGATAATAAAATTAAATCTGAGAAATCATTGCTAATTCTTAAGTTAATTTATAGACATTAAATATATTAGTTCTCTTACATTTATAACACTTCTAATTAATCTTATTAATGATTCTAATTTATTTGCTCTCTATTAATAAAACTTTCTAAAAATTAATTATGAATGGACTTTATCGCTTTTGGCATCAGTTACTCTATAGTTTCTATTTTAGTATCCTTATTGGAGAAGCCAAAAAACTAATTTATTTGACTATTAGAACTTAAAATACAACCTCTTTTCTTAATTATACTAACAGGCACTATAATGGAGTCCTCTTTATATCTTTCTGAATAATTAATAGTTTTACTGTCAGTAGTCATTAAATAATTCAAGATTTTATTTAATTTAATTCCTTATACTAGATTTTACATAATTTATATATTAAAATTGATGGAAATCTTTAAAAATAGAAAATTATTTCTATTTTTATAAATTTTGTTTTTCTTTAACCATTATTTTGTTCCTTATATGGATTCAGATATATTTATAATATATTTCTCAATTTCATTAAAACATTAGGCTCCTGATATTAGATACTTGAGAAATTCTATTTATTTTTAAAAAATTATTAATATTTTTTTTTCATATTTTGCTTCAATTAGACCATCCCTATTTAAATTTTCAATTGTAATTGAAAACTAATTGAATTTTACCATATCCTTTTAAACTTAAGACTTTAATAAAGTACTGATCTCCCTATAAAAATAGGATAATTAGGCTTGCATACTTTCAAACTTATAAAGAAGATTTAATGCTAAATAATATCTTTATTAATGTTTGACTAAAAAGTCAAATAATATTAATATATTATCCTCTTTCTAAAATATAGATTAATATTAAAGAGGGATAACATTGGATGAATAATTCTTAATTTCATCTATTAAACAGGACTAAATTAAGTTTTACACATAATTATTTTCAGGGTTATGATTTTAAGTACAAAAAAATAATTTCTTTTCACACACTTTTTACTAAATTAAGTATTATAAACTACTCGATTTAATTAT
This sequence comes from Paramecium biaurelia, assembly GCA_000733385.1. Lineage (NCBI taxonomy): Eukaryota > Ciliophora > Oligohymenophorea > Peniculida > Parameciidae > Paramecium > Paramecium biaurelia. Next base: position 107,164 of record JPFL01000099.1, read on the forward strand.
GACAGTTAAATTAATTTAAGTAAATAAATAATATATGAGAGTTGATGAATAAAGCAATAAATTAAATATAGATATTTCATTTATTTAAGTACTTATTCCAAAAAGGAGAAATATAGAAATGAATAAATTGCATAATATTAGACTTTAATTAGATTTATCTTAATCATTTTATTCATATATATTTTGATATTGTTTTAATACCATTCTCGGTATAGTTAATAGTTAAAACAATATTTATCCTAATTTTGAATTCAATATTGTAAATACTAAAATTCTAAATACATCCATAATATGTATGATAAATATAACAGGTGAATAAAATTGATAAATTGGAACATTCTATCTACTAAAATTGCATTAAATATCTCTCTAAAAATATGTAATCAAACCTAACAACACCAAAAATAATGCAAAAGTAAAACTTCCAATGACAAAAAATCCAAAATTACCTGAGTTGTTATACAAAAATTTAATATAAATAGCAATAAGTGGAAGCTTAAGTATTTTATTCAAAATAGTTAAAGCATAGTTTATTAATTATCTAATAACATCTTTCTAATCAAACATTAAAGAAAAAAGTAAAACAATGAATGCTGTAAACGAAAGAAAAATGATAAAGATATCAAATGAATTTTAATTGCCACCTTAATCTAAAAATAGTGTATAATTAGTAAATTATGATATTGCTTTAAGCATTTTGTCTTCATATTATAATTATCCCCAACCATGTTCTGGGAAACATAAAGCAATATTTTAAATAAACTCGATTTCCATAAATAGCTTCACAAATTTTATGTTGCTACTCATCTAAAGTGAAAGAAGCTAAACCAAATTTTAAAATCTAAATCTCATAAATTTACAATTTTGTTAATATTTCTGCAAAACTTTACATCAAATTTAGATATAAAGATTTTCTAATGTAAAAACAAAATTATGATAAATATTTATATTAGAATTACTTAATTTACATAAATTTGTCATTTATATGTTAGTAAGATGATTTTGTGATTAATTTATCTTAATATATAATCAAGATTATATTTAAATTTTATCAATTTAAAACGAATACTATAATTCTCTTGGCTTAAATTTAATTACAGCATTGAATGATTAAGTTTAATGAAAATATTCACATAATAATAAATGATTTCATATTTATATATATATCTAATTTAAATTTTAAGTAAAATCATAGAATTTTAATTACATTCTATTTAATTCTAATCAATCTTCATAAAAGAGTTAATTAAGAAAAATAAATATACATATTACTCAATCTTCTCTAATTACATTATTAAGGAAATTACAGGATCTTTATGATTTGTTTCTTTCATTTTGAAATCTAAAAATTCTATTAATCTATTCTAAAAATGAACACATATATGTAAAATGTTTATTCTTAATTGGTATAGGTTTTAAATTGTGTATTTTGTATTTTAAATAATTAATAGTAAGTGTAAATTTAATGAATTTAGGGTAGTGTTACTTTTACATTATAATTTTTGAAATCATCAATATTTGCATAATTCTATTGTTGAAACTAATTACTATTAATCTAAACACTTGATGAATTTATTAAAATTATTATTATTATAACTTTTCATAAAAATCCTCAATATACATCTGAAATTATATTTTTAAGCCTCAATATATGGTTATTGAAAGAATATCACTTTCAAAATAGCTATAAATTTGTTAGTTAAATTAGAATTTACATGAGTCTATAAAAAAGGAATAAAATAAAATATACAGAAGAACTCAAATGTTAGTCTTTAAATGTTAAATCTGAAATAACTAACAGAATGTAGAATGCCCATAATTAAAGATATTTTTTTTAGATCAAAAATAATATTTAATTTTAAGATTTATATATGATATAAATGATTGAACACTATTATTGTACTTTTAGGTAGATAGTATAATTATATTAACTTTGGGAGTATAGCTCAGTTGGGAGAGCGTAAGACTGAAGATCTTAATGTCATGGGTTCGATCCCCATTGTTCCCATTTTTTTATTATATAAATAATAATATATATAATTCTTCATTTTAATCTTATTAATAAATACATATTCCATTTAATCAATTTATTACATAAAGAATAAATAAAAAGCCAAATAAATTCTTTTAAGATGTAATTTATCAATTTGTTCAATCTAAAATTTACTAAGAGTGATTAAATTTTTGTCTATAATATTTTATAAAGAAAACATTTATATAAGTTAAAATGAATATTGAAATAAGTTATAAAAAATTTAATTGAAAATATGCTGCTATATTCGAAAAGGGTCATCCAAATAAAAAACTCTCATTAAATTGATATATATTTTGGACAAAGTTTATGTAATCTTGCATTATAGATTCTGGGAATTTCTAATCCTTAAGACTTTTCATAATTATCCCAATCTGACTTTTAGAAATTTCATTTGGTTTTCATTTTAATCTTTGAAGTCCTTATCAAATATTAATTTAATTCAAAATTCATTTAGTTATAACATTTTTTAGTGATTCTATTAATATATTTAATTTAATACTTCTTATTATTTTGCTTATTACTTATAAATCTAGTTATGACGTGTATCTCCTTTTGCACATTTATACAAATTCTAATTTGATTTAATTATTAATAAAATTATGTTAAAAGTATTAATATTAACTATAGCTTTCACATCTGTCATTTGTACAGGAAGTTATGAAGTAATTGAAGTTGATGAATATTTTTCTCAATAAAGCAATGATGAAATTTATGCAGCTGCCAGATTAAAGTTGGATTAAACTATCCCTTAAGATTTTCAATTTTTAAAAGTAGAATCAATAGAAAAATAAATTGTTGCCGGGTTCAACTATAAATTCTTTATTAGCTTTAAAAATGAATAGAGTATTCATCTTTATGTTGTTCGTGTCTATTAAGAGTATTACTTTATTATAAAATAGCTTATAAAATAACCTTTAAGTTTATGAACCAGAACTTATTAACCAAAAAGAGTATCTTTGAAATAAATATAAAATCAGTATATATTATATCAATATTGAAATTATTTTTTCGGTATGGCTTGCTTTGTACTAGCTCTGAATATTTCCTCTGCAGCTTCATCTAACATAGCTTCGAATACTATATCTGCTAATTCTACTGCAACTTCAGCTTGTTCCTCATCATAATTAAGCCATTTCTCTTCAGATTCTTAAATCTTTTAAATAAATTGATTGCATTACTTCATACTCTAACATCTATTACAATCGATCTTCTTTAATTTGATTCAAATAATCATCTTCAATTACTATAATTTCTCCTTAAGGAGTTTCAATTTTTTCTGGTATGAAACCACAGAGAAACGATCCCCATTTAAGCATTTTGGCTATTGCAAATCCCATTGCTCTATCAATAGTTTCAGGAGTTGTCAAATTTTGATATACTTTTAAAGGATTTGATTTCCAAGGATATGGTTATCCTCTAATTCCAAAAGGTCTTACATAATTAATAGCTTCATTAAATGCTTCATAAACCATTCTTAAATGGAAAATTTCTAATTCCTTATACTAATCACTAATATTTATGTCATTAAAATATTTCAATTTGAGTGAATAGGATTAATTGAATTTAGACCAAATATCTTCATCAATAAGAGGTTCCATTTAATGAATGTATTTAATTAATGGATATAATGGACCAGATGTTGAATCATCTAAAGTGTTTTATTGCATGTCACTTAAAGAAATTGTCTTCAATAAATCCTAAGGACTTATTCCTAAAGGAGTATTAATTTATTATATAAAGACATTTAAATGATGTTCTATTAATATAATTATTAGTTACTTTAAATAAATTCACCAAAAGATACTAGATAATCTTTTATGAAATTAAGAGTTGTTGGGAAACCAGGAGGAAATTGATAATCAATTTAAGATTCTTCATCCCACTCCATTAGTACACCTAAAGATTATAGAGGGAAACTATTTAATTCTTCAGCAAATTCAACTATTATATTTTACACGATATTTTCAGTTACACTATCAATTTTACGGTCATCAAAAGGTATTATTGATCTTCTATAATTAGGTTAAGGGTCATTATTTTCTTGAATATCGATAGCTTCCACTTATACTATTTCTTATGAGGGAATAGATTATTAGTTATTAGAAGTAAATTATTAAGATTTATGAATTGAATGAGACATAGATTCTGTATGAATATTGAATAATGTGCTTGTCTATATTTCTTCATTTTTCATTGAAATTTCATCCAAACTCATCTACTAATCAAAACTACGAACCTATTTTCTGTTTTTTTGGTATTTTCTAAAATGATCATTTTCTAAAGTATTAATATTTAAATACTTATTTTTTATAATAAACCATAATGTGGTATTGTTTTCTTTTCAATGTCACAATCAGATTGTTCTGTTTCAGATCTTAATGAAAAAATTTACCTAATTGAAAGATTTTCTTCATCACACTACACTTTAATCTTTTCCATAAATTATTAATCTTTTTAAGTAGATTTAATAGTTTCCTTAAACATCTATTAAAGTCTTTCAACTTCATTTTTCGATTATTGTAATTTTGCTCTCTCTCTTCTATATTTCCTTTCTAGTTTCTCTTTATTTTCAAAAAACATCTCATTAGATACTTTCTTTTTTTCTAACATTTTATCCAATAAGGCTACTTATTTATCAAATTTCTATTATAAAGCTTCTTCCCTAGATTACAAGACTTATATATAATAATCAGGATCTTGATTGGTTCCATGTTAATTTTGCTTACTTTTTTAAGGAGTGGAGTCTTAGATTTATTCGATTTCTGACTCTAAATTTTCAGATTATGATTAACATGCTGATTATGATTGAGGTATTAATTAAATATTTTTATTAGATTTTTATCCAGTTGAAAGCTATTATTAAGAGAATTAATCTAAGTTGAGAAGAGGTATATTATTACCTTTTGGACTTGATTATTGAGGAGATGACTAATGAATGGATTCAGAAGGAGGAGGAGCATAACCTTGATGATGTGATATGTCAGAGTCATTTTATAAATAATCAAAATGATTATGCTCCCTCTATGATTCTGTTGCTTAATTAATAGATTTTTTATCTTCTTCTTGTTTTAGTTCTCCAAATTATTCTTATTCTTAAGAGTTCTCTTCTTAATCTTATAATTAACCTTCCTCCTGTTATTAGATTAAATAATTTAGATAATCAAAAACTAGTTGTCTAGTTTTATATCCTCTCCATACTTTTTATATCATAGTTGAGGCAATATTATGAATTTATTCCAATTGCTGTTCACTTATTTCAATAAATGATTAATCTTATGGAGTTGAATCTTGTTTTTCTTATATTTGGTTTTTACTTTTAGAACTCGAGATGCTATGATTAGTTTATTATTATGATTATTATGATTATTATTATTATTATTATTATTATTATTATTATTATTATTATTATTATTATTATTACTATTATTACTATGATTGTTACTATGATTGTTATTAAGATTATTATTAACTAGTGACAAATTAGAATCTACCTTGAAGTTCTTAAAATCTCTCCTTAATAGTTAATTTCGATTATTATTCAAATTTCTCCTTCAGAAATTATTCTAAAAATTAATATAATTCTTGTTCACTTAACTTATATTGAAAACCTTAACTATTCATCTGTTCATTTATGATTTACATCTGTATTAATTACTCTTATAAATATGATTCAGGTAAATTCTACAGCCATTCAATAAAATTTATCTAGCTATTCTTTCTTGTGTGAGATTAAGTACTGCTATAACTTGATTATCTAAGTGATCTCATTAATTCCTTATACTCTTTTTCTAATTTATTGAAATTTGGTTGTTCTGATGTACGATAATGTTATGATTAAGGTTAAGCATGTTAAGAACTTGCTTAGACTGTTAAATTGGATTTAATTGATGCATTTCTTGATTTAGCAAATTACTTAGCTTCTTTATTTACAATCTAAAGATTTTAAAGGACTTTTTCTTTTTTTAATTTTTAGATTTATTTTCTAAAAATAAATAAAAATTAATTACTCTTCAATTTTTTATTATCGCCAAAGCTCTCTTTTGTACATCATATATAATTTCACATCCTATTCTACTTCTTTATGTTCATAATTATTTTTATTTTTTAATGGAGAAGATATTGATTCCAATACTTATTTCGATTTTTATTCTTGAAATATCTATAAATTTTACTTTAAATCATCTTTTAAATATCTTTTTCAGGTTTGGAATTCAAAAAATCTAATCCTAATTTATGTCTTCTTATTTTTTCCTTTATTGCTTATTCTGTAGAGGTCTTACCTTAAACAATTGGTTGTTCTAACTTATCATGTATTTCTAACATTTTTGTCCAATATTATTTCAACTTATTTTAATCTATGCCCCAAGGTAACATAGAAGAAGGAGGAGATTTTTACTAAACATAATCTTAGAACATTTAAATACCCTAGAAAATCGTTGTTGATTAATTTATCGAATTTGTTGATCCATTATTTTTCTCATTTCATTCAAACTCTCCACTCTTTATTTTTATATCTCCTCTTATACTTATTATTCATGCTTATCCTCTTATGTTATATTGAATAAATTTACTTTAATGCTTACGAAGATTCTATTTTAGTAATTGTTAAACCCTCTACTCTGATTCTTATTTATCTTATAGTTAAACTTTCTTTTTCTTTTGAGTTTTCTTCTTTTTCTTCTTCTTCTTTAATTAACTCTTTGATTTTTGTTCTACTTAAGTTTCCTTTATAGGTCCACCTTATTAAATGATTATTTATTGTTGTAAATTTATTATTGGACCAGACGTTGTTCGTTTGAGACATTTTCCATTATGAGGACTTTTTTTCTCAGGGCTTTTCATTACATTGACGATCTCTTCCTCCAATTTATTGGCCTCAATTGGTCGTTACATAAGTCTAGCAGAATTCATTATAACATTTGGCTCTACTTTACGACACTGCATTATAAAATTATTAACGATATTGAAATTTCAATACTAACAAAATGTATTAGAAAATCAAATTTTTTAATCAGATTCAGTATTATGAAAACATTATCATTGATATCTTTTCAAAATATTAATTACAGGATCACTTGTCAATTAAAAATGTGGGATCGCTATTAATGCAAGTTTAATGTTTCTCATTTCTTTGACATTCCGATTTATCCAAAACGAGTAATAAATATGAAATAAGATCAAATAAACTACTATTATAATGTCATAATATAATAGCAATATATTGAGATCCTTCTCCTTAATCAAAGAAATATTATTATCAACTAACTCTAAAAATCTTACAAAGCAAAAGTAAGTGTCTCTAAAATGAGATAAAACTATCACATTAAACTCAGAACTACTTATCAATTAATATATCTCTTATGTATTATTTACATATTATCCATTTTATATTTCATTAGCAAAATTCTATTAATAAAACTATTAAATTGTTGTTACTAGAGCAAGTATCCCATGAGCTAAATATTCAGTATTATCATCTTAATCTACATAAGTGCCATACTTTTAACTAAATTCTTAAGGATTTTATGTTGTTTTTAATTAACAAAATGGAAGTTAATCTCTTAAGTATAAACAAATATCAGAACTTAACAATCCTTGAGCTTCCTCTTGTGAATATTCCAAAGATAAATCTTTAATTATATTTTCATACAATTAAACAAATGATAAATTAATATCAGTATAAAATTCATCAAACAGCTTGAACATTCTTCCCTAATCTATTAATTCATTTTCTTAATAAATATTTAAAGATTTTAATTTTTCAAATAGAATTGGTTTAGTTTTAATAAACAAAGCAGCACTAGCTAAATTGTCTAATTTAGAACTAAACAATGCAAAATCCTTTGAAAGAGTAGTTAATGGTAAAATTCTATTTTATTACCCATTAAATATAGCATATCCTCCCCATAAATAAATTTAATAGATAGAAACAAATGTCAATATTTTTAAAAGGTGAGAAAAGAGATTTATTTTTGTCTAAAAATTTCTTGTATTTTTTTAACCTGTTTAAACTAATTATAGTGTTTAATTAATGTTAACTTTTTACTTTGGTTAATAAAAAGAAACATTTTGTTGAAATCCAAAGTTATAATAGTTAAACCGTTTCCAAGAATCTTCTCCACTTTATACATTAAGAGCAAAATAAACTGCATGAGCTCTTACTTGAAAATATTTGATATATAATTACAAATTTCAGTTTCTATTTCACTATCTTTGATTCTTCCTACAAGTAATGCTAAATTTCTATTTTATTATTCAATATTATTCCATTACACTAATTGCACCAACAGAATAAGAAAGATAATTGCAGTGTGTATCAGATGCTCAATAACAAAGATAGTACTTTCAAATTACTAAAGTGTAGTAGAATTTTCTTTTAATTAGATAAGTAGATTAGAGTCAATATCTATAATCTCTAGTAAATTTTATTCTATCAATAACATTTTATCAATATATTATCTATTAATATACTCTTTATAATTTCTGTAATCATATGTATTTATCTATACTAAAGAATGAATAACTTCTTCCATAAAATAAAGTAATCTAGTGAATTCTACTTGCTCAATATTATCAACAGAATATTGTATTGTAATATTCTATAAGGTTCCATCAGACTCCATTTAAATAAATATTGGATACAATTAAGTTAAATTGGCAAAAACAAATTAATTCAAAAGTGATGTTTGATATAAGCTTTATGATATTGAGTACTAACTATTATTTAAGATGCCATATTTATTTAATACTAATATCCAACTTAATGATAAAGTCTTACAAAAATATCTGTTAAATCTTAAAGGTCCCATTAATTATTAAGCTTATAATTAAGATTCATGATAATTTGTAATCAGATGATAATTTGTAAATCCAAATCCTCCAATACTTATCAAGTTGACACTATAGACAATGAACCATAGAATTAGTATACTGTTTGGAAGTTATGATTTTTGCTTAAATACAATTTGAAAAAAATAAGACTAATTATTAGATATTTTAGAAAAACCACTTGAATTTTGAGATTTGTTAGGATTTTACTCATGATCTGAGAAATTATTAGTTTTACTAAATGATTTTATCTTTTTCTCACGTTAATCGTTTTATTTTTTTGAATCTTCTTCAGACATAAATTCATTTAAAAAATGAGATTCTTCAGAACTTGAATTTTTGACTTCTTAAACAGATTCCATTTCAGAATTTAATGCAATCTCAGGTTTAATAAAACAAGCTTTTGGAGTAAAATTTGTAGATGATAGTTATTGAGTCATTAGTATCTCAGATTACATCATAGAAGCTAATTATTTTGAATACATTTTCCTTTTAGTGAACACACTTTATAGAGCATGCTAATCTCCATATCTTCTTTTAGAAATAACGAAATCTAAATGAAATTCAATATTACCTTTTAGATGTCTCAAAGTTGATTTTTTCATTGTAGAATCAGCATCTTATAAAGCAAACAGTTCTGTCGCTATTTCACCGAAATCATGTTTTCTATAATCAGATATTTACATAATAAAAAATCCATCAGCATTACTTTTTTAATAATATAACGTAAATCTTAAAAAACATGTTTTTTGTTAAATGATCTAAAGATAAAAATAAATTTTATACATTTTGATTTATAAATTCAGATGCAAATTTAGCATATTCATCATTTAATAAATTAATTTCTACAACTTAAATTTTATCTTTAGAATTTGATGATGTACTTTATCTAACTTTAATAATTAAAGATATACTTGATAGAAAAAGACTATTTCTTTTTGATATTCCATATACGATATAAATCTCTAAGATGACTTTTCAACTATTATTAAAAATTTTCATGAAATTCTTTTAAATTTGTTTATAATATAAATATTGCATCTTCTTATTGATTAATATTTTCTGATTAATCTTTTTGTCTTTGAAAGCATCTCTTAGCAATTTCAAATAAATCTGGAATAAAATAATACAAAAAACAAAAACCATATAAGGATTATAAATCTATTTAAGATTCTTCACGATCTGTAAATAAATCATTATAAATTTACTTAGTTATCCCTAATACTCTACCATTTTGATCAAATAAAATATAATCATATCTTTTTCCTCCTGAAAAGAAAATTCCTTTAATTACATAATCATCTTCATAGCTGAAATCATTAGCAAGTTTTAATTATAAAGGGAACACAAAGTTTTCTTTTGATTTTCCAAAAATGATTCTAAATTCTTGAAAGAAAGGTGAATCACCTTTAATTAAAAACTGTGAGAGCATTTAATTATGTTTAGAGGCTATAAAATCAGGCATAAGTTAATTTAGATGAAATATATTTTGAAATTCCTCTGCTTTTTTGTAATTGAATATATGACCTAATTATTATTTATTTGAATTCAAAATTGTTCCTAGACTTTTGACTAAACTAACTGTAACTATAGCTACTTTATCATTTACAAGGGCAATTGAATTTAATTAATCTTATTAAAGGGTTTATTCATAACAATATATAAGATAATATTATTTCTCACATAAAAATGAATGAAGCTAATCATTCATTATTATTGAATAATATAATGACAACATTCTCAAGTGATATAAATTATTAACTTAAGAAATATTAACTTCATAAACATCTTTATTTATAATAAGTTTGAATTTTCTTCTTAGTTTTTCTAATTCCTCAGCCAATTTAATCAATTCTAATTGTAACTATCTAATTGTAGTAAAACCTTTAAGTTATTTTCTCCAAATATCTAATTTTGCTGATAATGTCTTTCTTAAATTCAGAATTAGTTTATCTTACTATATATCCAAATAGACTAAATTTTCAGATGTTAAATTTTCACTTTATGTATCTTATGTTAAAACCTTTTAAGATTATTATTATTTCATTATTTCCTCTCTTAATTTATTTGATATATCAATTTATATTAAATTAAAATACCATGACAATTATTGTTTATACTTGATTTAATAATGTTTAAGTCTTGCTAAACTCTATGAATACTATTTATTTTGAAATCCTAGATATCGTACTTTAAATAAAAATAGATGCTCATCTTCTTTGATTTATACTTGATAATTAACAATACATCGAATGACATCTGAACTATCTTATGACTATTAAATAGTAAATTTATATACTTGACATTTCCGATCACAATGGATAATGTGTTAATTTACCATTCCAATCTAAAGAAGCTTTTCAGTTTGTGTTAATTAAGACTCTGCCTATACTTAGAATTGCCTTAGTACTTTAATTTATAAATGTTAGTCCTTTTCACTTGATTTAGTAAAAGTATCTAATCCCTTTTCATAAAACAATCTTTAATAACAAGTTTCTCCTAAATAGAAACATATTGATGAAAAAATAAAGTAATAAATATACTAAGAATATGTCGTCTCTATTATTTGTGATAAATTATTCAAAATCAAATTAATCAAATTGCATCCAAATTTTATTTAATTTAATGTAAAAATTAATTTACTATCATACAAACTGTAAGGCATATATAGATATATATCAATTTATTCTAAACCTATCCACATTAATGCTGATAATTATTTTAATATTAATATTTCTTCTTAGTCATGATAGAAATATAGGATTTAAGTTGCAAATTAAAATATTTATGAAACAATCTTCATTATACTTTAATCTCTTGTATATGTTGATTAATTAAAGTTAATATTTCTAAACAAAATACAAGACATTAAAGATAATGAAAATATTAAGGTAACATCAAATATAGCCCAAATGTAAATTACAATATGTGTTTTTGAATTCAATAGGAAGGAACGAAAAGTAGATGAAACAAATAAAAAACACATAATTTAAGGTAAAAGTGCTAAATATACAATTAAAATCTTCATTAAATTTTGTAAAGTTCTTTTCAAGTAAACTATTTATAGTATGAATAACAAAAATACTATAAAGTTAAAGAAAGTAGTAATATATCCAATATAATCAGGTAAAAAGTCCATATCTAAAATAGATAATTTAAGAATTTGAAAAAAAATTGAAAAGTGACCATCCTTCAATTGATTATTATTATTGATTTCTTGTAAGGTGATTGCAAGATATTATAGAAATTAAAGCATCCTAACAAACAATATGAAAGAGTATGATTAATCAAAGCAAACACTTTCATCATTTAATAGTTTGCTAAGATTATTTTTTATTTTTTACATATTATATTATTTTCATTAATTTTATATAAAGAATAATATATAATTAATGAACATATACTCATAATGAATGTTGATATGATAGTGAAAATCTAGAAAATTTTAGAATCAATTTATTACCATGATATATTTCATACACATAAAACCAAACATTATGAAACTAATTAAATTATAATTTATAGACATAATGAAAACAAAAGAAATAAGGAAAAGAGAGGATATTTTAATAAAGCTAAAAATCAAATATACTAATATTGAAGAATTAAATAATCAAGTATTTGAAGAATTTTTTATAAATAAATTAAAAGAGTTTTGTTTTTCAACTCGTAATTATGAGTTGTGTCCAACAATTCAACAAATTATCAAAAAAAATCCATTTTAATAATAACTAAATTATTTTAAAAAGGTGCATGATTAAAAAATTATTAAAAGAGAAACTAAAATTCAATATTTTTAAGATAAACTTATATAACTTCTAAAATCAAATAAAGTAGTTCCTAAAATTTTAACTTCAATTAAAGTAAAAGATAATTCAATTAAATTAAAAAATCGTAATCCTCCTTTACTTGATGATATCCATAAAGCCTAAGAAAATGATGAATATATAGCAGCAGATGAAATCAATTTAAATATGTAAGATAAAGATTTTGAAGATCTACCTATAGATTAATTGATTTTGTTATCCTTAAAAAAATTAGAATAAAACATTGAAAAATATTGTAGCCCAAATTTTCTTTGTTATTAAGAAGTTGCATAAATAAAAGATACATATCAAAAAATGGGTAATATAGATTTGAAATCAAATAAAAATTATGAAGAAATCTATAATATTTATGGTAAATTTGTAAATAAATTGAATTAAATTGTAACTGGATTTGATAATGAAGATTTTTTCAGAGTTGTTGGACCATTAAAAAACATAATTTTAAGGAAAATTGGTAAAATAGTAGTATCTGAATTAGTCAAAAATTAAATTGCTTTACCAAAAATCTTGACTCAAATTTCATTATTACATGCTAATGAATAAAGTAATTTTGGATAAAAAAGAGCCTTTGAATTAAGATTTACACATGATTTCTTAGATTAAATATTAACAATGCCTGAAGTTAAAGATTTTATAGAGATTTTTAATTTTCCATATTTATAGAGATGTACAACTTGGAGAGCAATTAAAAATTATTACTTTTAAATAATAGCTACAAATTTTAGAGAATAAGAGAATCAAACTGAAAATGAAATATTATCATTTTAACTTTAAGAAATCTATGAAAATATACACATTCACTCTGAAGAACTTAAAAAACTATCAAGATTTGGTTAAGTAGCTAAAATGTTTACATAAGTTGAATAAAGATTAAATTATTTATTAGATAAAAAAGTGATTATAGATGATTGTGATGATGAAACTAAAGAATTCTTATTAATTGCATATCAACTATTAAAGATTAAATCAGCAATAAATGCAAAATTAAATAAATAAAATGGAGATATAATCATAGATGAACCAATAAAAAAGAAAAAACCATATTAGAAAAGAGAAATTAAAGATAAAAAAGATTTAGATAAAATTAATTAAAAATATCGAACTATGACATTAATGCTTGCTAATTAAAGAAGAAAGATATCATATTTATTAAAATACTTTATATAATCTTTGAATTCTGGAAATTAACCTTATCCTTTTATTTTAGGAATAATGGAATGGAAGAGATTTAATATTAGAGCAACAATTAATTAATAATCAATAGACTTTTTAGTAACAGATGCTGTCTTTATGAAATTTATGCATGATGAATACAAAATTGATATAAGTTCTGGACCTACATAAGAAAGAATTGATAAAATTATAAATGAACCTTATTCAGATTATGTTAAGAAAACTGATTCTTAGACTTTAGGTAGTTGGACTCAATTATTAGCAAAATAGGCACGTTTAGTAAATGAATAAAAAGAATTAATTAGTTTGTAAATAAGAAAAATTCTGAATAATAATAATTTTAATAAGGAAGTAGATAATCTTGTTTAATCAGGATAAACGAGTACAATTTATTCATAATTAATTTCAGATTTAATCAAAATCAGAGAATTTGTAAATCAGATATATTGAAAATGTTATATATATATAAATATATACATTTATTAAAATAAAATACTTCAATATGTTTTGTTATTTTTTATATAAATTCAAAATAAAATAAAAATTAATATAAAATCGTTAATGATTGGAAAAAAGGAAATATAAATTTCTAATGCCACTCGAGATAGAGTTGAAGCTTGCAGATTATATATTGAACGTATTCATTTCTCATTATATTTATATAGGCAAATATGCAAAATAAATATAGGAAGAAAAATAATAATATGAAGGTTGGCAATAATTATCAAAACTAATGGATGCTTTGTATATGAATCCAAAAGAATAAGAAATAATTAAAAAAGATATTTTAAAAAAAGAAGCTGAATAAATGAGAAAAAAGTATACAAATTTTCAAAATTTATAGGAGAACTAAATTAAGTATTGAAGATTTTCAACCTCTAGCCATTATAGGAAGAGGAGCTTTTGGTGAAGTTAGATTGTGTAGACATGTACCCTCTTAGTAAATTGTAGCAGTTAAAAAAATGAAAAAACATGAAATGATTTTTAAGAATTAAATTGGTCATGTAACTAATGAAAGAAAAGTCTTAGAAGAAGCAAAAGGAAATAATTGGATTGTTGAAATGAAATGTTCATTTTAAGATGAAAAAAATTTATATCTAGTAATGGAATATTTACCTGGAGGTGATTTAATGACTTTACTTATGAAAAAAGATATACTTTAAGAAGCAGAGGCTCGTTTTTATATGGCAGAATTAGTTTAATCAGTTGTTTCTGTTCATAAATTAGGATTTATACATAGAGATTTAAAACCAGACAACATTTTATTAGATAACAATGGACATATAAAATTATCTGATTTTGGTTTATGTAAAGATGCTGACCTTCATTTTGATAAACCAGTTTTTTCTTAAAAATTTAAGTCTAAATAAACTAGAAGAGAAGTAAAATAATTAAATATAATATAGAAAGCATTTTCTACTGTTGGAACTCCTGATTATATAGCTCCAGAAGTGTTTTTATAATAAGGTTATGATGGATCAGTTGATTGGTGGAGTGTTGGAGTTATTTTATATGAAATGCTTGTAGGATATCCTCCATTTTATACAGATAATCCTTCTACAACTTGTCAAAATATTATTAGATTTTAATAATGTTTTGCATTTCCAGAAGAACCAAAGGTGTCTTAATTAGCTAAAGATTTAATTAGTAAGTTAATTTGTGACTCTAGTACACGTTTAACATATGATTAAATTATAAGACATCCCTGGTTTAATGGTTTGTCTATTATAAAAATAAGAGAAATTAAGGCACCTTATATACCAACTATTAAAAGTGAATTAGATACTAGCAATTTTGATAAATATGAAGAGGAGGAACCTTGGATTAATAAGGGTTAGAAGAATATCAAGAAAGAAATGACTTTTGTTGGATATACTTATAAGTAAGAAGACTTTGAAGAAAAGAGGCCAATTTAAAAGGCCTTAGAAGAATTAGAGTTATCAAGACCATCTAATTCTAGAGGAAATACAAAAACAAATAATTCCCCTTATTAAAGTCCCAATTTATAATTTAAGAGTCAATTAAATAAATAAACTCCTTTAACCTAATAGATTAAAACAGTTAGTGCTACTTAATCTCCTTTTACCAAATAATAGACTGTTTCTCCTATGCCTTTAAGTAAACATCAAAATTTTCAAAAGTCTTTTTTAAATAATCGGCTTCAAACAGAATAAAATGAAAGCTTCCACACTAATAATTAATAGTAAAATCTCATAACATAAGGAAACTTAGGAAATTTCAATAATGAAAACACTAATCCAAATTCAAATGTTTAAAACATAAAGAACTTTATTTATTCTAAGATATAGTAATAAACAAATAATTAAACCTAAAACAATAATATTTAAAAAATTGTTTAATTTAATGAACTTTAAAAACTAGTTTAAAATTAGAAACTTAGACCAGATAAACCAGATTAGGAATAAACTAAAGTTTTTAGTAACACAAACAATAATGTTAGTTCACTAAAGTAAAACATCATTAATTAATTCAGAGCTGTAAGCCCTTTAACAAAACGATGAACTTATTTTATATTTATTACATTTAAATTGTTTAATAAATATGTAAAAGTATTATTTTTGACATATCTTTAGATGAATAATGTGAAATGCTTCTCATGTTATAAGTATTTAATTTAAAAAAAGTAATTTTACTATATATATATTTTCAAATTTTAATAATGTAGGAGTTAACAGAACTTAAGAACTTAGTTATACAATCTCTTGAGGCTAATGGATCTCTTGCAAAGATTAGAGCTTAGATTAGAGCGTCAGTCTTTAATGTAGTTGATTAACAGGAAGGCAATAATAAAAAACCATCTCCATTTTTTTGGGAAAATAATAAGGCTTAAACAATTTATGAATTAGGATGTGGAAGAGATATGTTAGAATTAATAAAAGAATTTTTATTATTTTTTGAAATGCACTACACCAACTCTATTTTTTCAAGGTATTATAAAATATATATAATAATAGTGAGAGTAATTTAAGAGAAGATATTAATCGTGATTAGATTGCTAAAAAATTGAATATAGATGGTGCTGATTCTACAAAGCCATTATTATACTTTTTGTTAAAAAATAGATAACCTGAAAAAAAATCGTATTATTTTAAAATATTTTATTTTAGAGAAGAAAAGGGATAACAACAAAAAGTTGCACAACCTTCACCAAAAGAAATCTAAGTGTAACAATAATAACAATAATAAAAATTGCAAGATCAAAAGCTTTAAGAATAAAAGAGATAAGATGAATTAAAAAAATAAGAAGAACAAAGAAAACAAGAAGAATAAAGAAAATAAGATGAATTAAGAAGATAATAATAGGATGAATAGAAAAAAAATGATGAATAGAAGAAAGAATAATTAAGAAAACATTAAGAAGAGCAAAGAAAAGTTGAAGAACTTAAAAAATAATAAGAATAATAAAAATTAGAATAATAGAAATAAGAATAATAAAGATTAGAACAATAAAAATAAGAATAATAAAGAAAAGAGTAAGAAAAGTTGAAAGAATAATAAAAATAACAGGAATTACTTAAATAATAATAAGAAAGAGAAAAACTTGAAGCAGAGTAAAGGAAAGGTTAAGCAAAAAAATTTGAACATAGAAATTATGAGGATGAAAAGTTTGATAATGATGATTTAGAAGAACAGTTGGAAGGAGATGTATAAATATTATATTATTAAAGGATTTAAGAGATTCTTAATTGTAATAAGATTAATTTTAAGAGTCAGATGAATACATGTAATAATCATAATCATAAGGAATTGATATGACTGTTGATTCTGCTGCATTGGAAGAGTTTGATTATTATGAAGATATCGAAGAAATGGATTGAATTAAGATTGATTATCATAAAAACAATAAATTCTTTGTAATTCCTTAAGCTTATTATTCTCTTTAACGCTTTCCATTTTCTTTGATCATTAAATGATATCGATTGAGATTTACACAAATTAATTGTTTTGTTTGTTCTTTATAATAATTCTATTAAAAATCAAGTATTTTAAATTTATCAAATACTTTTTGAAGTACTTAACATTAAAATCTAATCTTAATATTTGTAACAATAGTTTTATTTAACAATGAGGTTTAAATCAAATCGATCTACCTAAAAATTACATCCTAAAAAATCATTAATTAAGAAAGCTATTCTTAGAAATTATAAGATTATAATAAGAATGAAATTCATCATGAGGAATAAAATAAATGTTTAACGCTTAAAAAAAAGCATTCATAATACAATATCATATCAAAAACAAAGATATATTATTTTCATTCAAATATACATAAGGTATAAATCTATTAAAAAAATCTTTTAAACAATTTCGTTATGTAAAATTAGTAATAAAATAATTAAAAAAATAAAATTATACCTCTCACACTTAATTGAATAAAATCATTTATGAAGAGAGCTATATTAAAAAATATATGTGTTCATATTACGAATATAATTTGAATGGAATTTAATATTTCCAATATAAATATATTAATCCTAATTCTTGAGATTTCCTCTTTATTACTTATGTACTTGAATATATTAAACAATATGTTGAACCTGCAATTCAACAACTTTCTATATATATAAAATATTGAGAAATCTTAAAGAGAGTTATTATATTTTAATAAATTTTAATAATTATGGGATAATCATCCATTACAGTCATTGATCCAAATTAAAATTACAATTACTCAAGATAAAACACTACTTAGGATGTGGAAGAGTAAATAAAGCGAGCCTTCAAACAAGCTTCTCCATAAGGAAGATTAACAAGAGATAAATTTAATGAAGCACTGGGAATATTTGAAAGTATTTAATTGAAAAGGTTGAGAGACACTCCTTTAGCTGATAGATTATATCAATTATTAGATAAAGTAAGATGTAATTTAAGTTTTAGAGTGAAGAAGGATACATAACTGAAAGGGAATATTTGGAAGGTATTACAACATTGATAAATAACAAAGATAAAAGGATTACATGTAATTTATATTAGTGTAAGAATAGATTCATTTTAAATGATTGACAAAAACAAAGATAATAAAATAGAATTCTAAGAGTTTTATGATTTTGTGAAGGATAGCTGGTTAAGTGCGTTTAGATTATTAGGTGAAAAGGTTTGTTCAGGACAGAATCAATATTAATTAACATAATCAAAAATAAATGCTTGGGCTTAAGGACAATTAAACAAACTTTTCATTTAAGTTTAAGAGATCTTTATGAAATATGCATAATAAAGTGTATTCTATAAATATAAAATAAGAATTCAATGGATCCAATAGTGTTTAGACAATGGGTTACAAGCAATGAATTTGGATTTATTAAAGCAGAATTGGGTAGTGATTCAGTTTAGATTCCACTTCATTTATACAGGTTGGAAGAAAAATGAAATTATAAATAATTAATCTATAAACATTATGTATTGTGCAGATAATTAAATAAGTTGCACAATTATTTATGGTTTGAACATATTTGGCTTGCTTATTGTTTTGGGAATATTGTTCAAAAATAGAGAATACTATTTAAGAGAATGGAAAAGAATAAGGCAAGTAATTAAAGATTATACTATGTAAGAATAAGTAATAAGTTTATCATAGAGATTATCGAAGTAATGGAAATTTTCCAATATTCATAAAGTTTGTAGGTGTGTTAATAGGATTTTGTATATTAATAATAACAAGCATAATTTCTGTATACAATTTAATATATTAAAGATAATTCTGTGGGACACCAGTTTTGGATTCATGGAAATATTTAATATATTCTTGTGGATAATATGTGCTTTCCTATTTTATATTGATTATCGTTCTATTTTTAAATTTTCAAAGTATGAAATACCCTATATCTAAGATAATTACGTTTGGCTTTAGTCCTAATTCTGATTATTTAATTTACATCAGGTTTAGTATTTGGAATAGAGAGAAATTTAGAAAAAGAAAATAAAGGATTTGATGAATTAAATGTGGAAGCATCAGTCTATTTATGCAATTTTATAATTATGCTTGTTATAAATATAATAAGCTTATTCTTTCCAAAGTTTGATTATTAAAAATTAAACAAGAATAGTGATGATAATAATTTTATTAGCATTAATACTCTTTCACATCATTTGGTGAGTGATGATTCACTATCCTTATAAAATTAAAAATAGAATCCTACACATAATTCATCAAGTTAAAGATAATCAATATCAAAGAATCCAAAAAGGAACCAATCATTTTTAGATTAGTTAGATGAAGATTGTTCTTAAAATTCTTTAGGTTCTTCTAGTATATAAAAGTTAAAATAAGAATAATCAGGATTAATAGATCCAACTTATGGGTTAAAGAAAGAAGAAGAGGCTATTTAAAAGGAGAAAGAGCAAAAGGAATTGATGACATAAATTATGGATATGCATAAGTAGTTAGATGAGAAATTAAACAGATTAAAATAAGATAGTGAAATCAATTAATAGTAATAAATGTAACCTCAAGACCAAAATCAAACTAATTAAGAGTTAATAAACATTTCAGACTAATTGAATATATAGAAATAATAAGATGTTAATGTTTAATCAAAATATGAAATTCAGAGTATAAAGATTGAAGGATTTGAAGAAATTAAAAAATAAGGAAAAAGATTCATATATTTTAAGATATTCTATTTTTCAAGCTCTAAATAAAGATAGGTTAGAACTGAACATAATTTGAAAGAATTTTAATAATTAAGATTAGCCTTATAATAAATATATGTGGATTACTCTATTCCAGAAATACCTGAGAGAAAACCTAATGAAAGATTAACTGGTAAAGATGTTGCTAGTAGAGGTGAAACTCTTGAAAAATTCTTATAATTTATAGTTAAACATCAAATGTAATGTCCAACTTTAGATAAATTCTTAGAGGAAACATCAGGCCCTATTCATATTGAAGATGAAAGTAAATTGTTTACTTATATTTTAGAGGAAGCTAATATAGATTAAGTATTAAAAGATAAATCATTTGATGACTTCTTAGAAATAAGAAAGGCAAGTGTAACATCACGATAAAGTTATTTAGAGAAAGATTTTAATGATGATAGTTTTGATCCTAAAACTAGTTTAGCCTCATCCTAATATGATTAGTCATAATATTTCTAACGAAATAATGATAGATATTCATCAGCTATACAACCATAAATGGGAAATGGTCATAAATTCATTATTAAGGATTTTAAAACTGTTTAATAAATTACTGTATAAAAAAATAATAAAATAGTATTATAAAATTGAGGGATCAATAAATGGTCAGACAGTTGCGACTGTTTAAAGAAGGTACAATGATTTTAAAGATTTGTACAAAAAGGTTAAATTAAAATTAAATTTTAGTTATTAGAAAGTCAATATTAAATCCCTGTTTTACCAAATGAACCACTATAAAAATAGTAGGATGTTATAGCTTATCGATAAGAAGCTTTAGCTTAATTTTTAAATGCTTTGTATTAAAATAAATCAGTAAAAACTAATATGGTTTTTAAAGAATTTGTGGGTATTTGATCATGTTTTTCATAATAAATAAATAAATATATTTCATAAACCAATACCTTTTTATTTTTATCTTTACATGGCCCTTTTGTATTACAATTCTAATTCTTTATTTCTTTTTTCAATATATTCCTTTTATTTCTCTTATTCATCATCATCTGATTCATTTTTTGCTCCCATTAATTTTTTTAGTTTATCTTAATTTTCTTTGCTCAATCCACCCATATTCCAAATTTTTTATTTTTTTTATATTTCTTGATTATCCTTGTTTTATTTAGATTTTTTTTTATTAGAATCTGATCTACTTCTTGATCTTGAAAGTTCTATATCACTATCTATAGTTTCGAATTATATTTCAAGTTCAGATTCATATTCACCTAATTTTATTTTCATGCCTTCTCTTAACAAAACTAATTAATTTTATTTAATAGCTCTATTATTAATTTCTGTTCCATTAACAGATCCTAAGTCTTAAATGGTAATGCTAGATTTGCCCACAATCAATTTAGCATGTTGTCTGCTAATTGAGTCATTTTTTATTACTATTGATGCTTAAGCCTTACTCCTTCCAAGTATGTATTCTTTTCTTTTCAACTTTATTTTTTTATCAGAAAAAATTAAGTAAAACTATTTAGCCATTTATTAATTTTATAATTATTGTCCTTGACAATTAGTATTTCTAATTAAATTTACTTTCTTTTTAATTATAATTTCAATTTTTTTTACAGGATTTCATAAATAGAATCATATAAAAACAATAAAAAAAGTGAAGAATTTATTCGTTATATAATTAAAATCAATTTACAATCAAATTTAAAAAATAATGAGTAAAGAAGTATTAGAGCTATAAGAAGCATTAGAATATTAAGTAGATGTTGTATTAAGACTTGAAGATGAAAGACTGTTACTCTAAAAAGAGAATAATTTATAGAAGTAATATAGATATTTAAATATTAGGGAAAAGTTAAAAGAATTGAATACAATGTTATAAAAGTATCTTGGATAACAATTTCTTTAAATTGAAAAACACACCCAAACTGAATTACAAGAAAGATAAAATTTTGAAGTATAAACATAAGAGGATGAAATCATTTCTGATTATTCATTAAGTAATTCCACTGTTTCAGTTGTTAATTAAACATCCCTTACTTAATAATAAAGCTAATCAAATTCTTCCAAAATATTGGATTAAGCAAAATCTTTAGTTAAGTAATCTGCTTCAAGACTTCCTGTAAAAAAATTAAAATTTTGTGGAGATAACTATAAAGAGAATAAGGATAAGGACAATCAAGAAAAAAAAGAAATAAAACCAACAAATACAAAATAATTAGATTCCCACAGTGAAGTATTAACTAGAGAAATTGTAAATTTAACTAAATAATTACAATAATTAAAAGTAAATATATATTTAAATTCAGTTACAATAAAGAGGTTCATAAGAAACTATTAAGAAATATGAAAAGGAAAGTGGTGATTTAGTAAAACTATTAGAAGTGAAAAATGAAATGTTAAATAAATTAAGAAATGAAAATGCAGAAATGGCAATTATAATTAATTAAGATAAATTTAAGAGTGTACGTTAATTAGATTAGGAATTGAAAAAAGAGAGAGATGATAAAATAAAATACTAAACTTTGGTTTCTTAAAAAACAGAAGAAAACTAGCATTTAATTGATGAACTTAAATAATTTAGATAAGTTCTATCAAAATTAACAGATGAATTTGAAAGATATAGAAATACGTAATTTATATATTTTAATATAGACATAATCAAAGCAATGTAAGTCAATCTAAAATAGAAGTAGTAGACACTTCATTTTATTAAGAAGAAATAAAAATCAAAGTTTCAACTATAAAAGAATTGAAATTATAAAATGAGTAATTGTAGGAAGAAGTAGACTATTTTAGGAACGTAAGTTTGTAATAAAAAAAGATAACTGAAAAACAAGAAGAAGATCTAGACTTTTATAGAGAGATACTAATTAAACATAAAATCATTAAATAATGAAGATATTTAATTAATATTATTATAAGAATTTCTAATCATTTGTATATATAATGATTTTGGTGTTTTCTAAATTAATTAAACTATACTATAAAATTTATAATTATGCTCAATAAATATTTTACTTTTTATAAGGTATGCAGAGAAAAAACAAAGCTCTATAAGTTCATAAAGAATGTCTATATTGAAAAAATTAAATAGATTGAAGAAAGTTTATTATATGCAAATGATCTTTAATATACAATATTGGCTTTAGAAAATACAAAAATAATCAATTCTGCAAATACAAAATAAATAGTAAATATTTCCAAATAAATCTTTCACAACTAAAACATTTCTAAATTGGATTCTCCTTAAGATGCAGTAGATTTAATTCAAGTTTTATCTCAAAACATTTCAGTTGACGATGTAAAATTGTATAGAGAAATATATAAATTTTATAAAAAGTATGCCTAGTTTTTTAATTTACAACAAACAGAAACTCTATAAAAGTGTTATTATCATTTATCCAAGTAAATTGATTTTGATGATTTAATTTAAATTGATGAGAAAACATCAACTGCTAAACATACTGAAAATTTTAACTATATTAATTCAAATATCTATTAACTTAAATAATAAGAAGATTGGAATATCATGATTAAAGAAGATCCTAAATCATTGACTAGTACCGCAATATTAACTCATAAGAATGGCATTATATTAAGAATCTAAGGAGTATTTTAAAATAATTATGAAAGTATTATCGATACTAAAAATTTAATATCAGAAAAGAAACCTGAGATTATTATTTTGAATATGGCTCCTATGGCTATAAATGAAAATTAGAATGATAGCGAATTAAATATCCAAAAAACTGTTGATTCTTTAAATGAACAAGAAGAAAAGAAAGAAGAAAAAAAAATAGAATAAGTTTTCATCACTAATTTTGATCCTCTTATTGAAGAATTAACAAAATAATTTTAAGTAAATGATTAAAAGAAGATTCTGATTGGTTATTAATAAGGATTCTAAGTTCCATTTACTATGGAATCATTGTTATATTAGTTTTCATAATCAAAAAGAGACACCAAATAACCTATTATATTATTAGGAGGATTAAATTTAGAAGATTAAATCAGATTATATCTACAAAACATTCCTTCAACCAAAATTACTTAAGAATTATCAAATCTTAGATATCAATGGTTGAATAAATTATTATCTAATTTTTCTGACATTTAACAAAATGGATGTATCTTATGTAATTCATAGCCAGAAGGTGTAATACCTCCTTCTAAAATTCTTAATGAACAACCTAAAATGAAAAAGATTTAAGCTGATTTTCTTGGGGAAATAACAAATAAATATATTGGTAGTAGTGGTAAAAAGTAATTTTTAGTCATTGTTCATTAACAATTATTTTTGGAAACTCTCAGAAGTATAGCCTAAAGAGATATTGAAAAAAATGATGTAGATATTGATATTTATAGATAAGAATATTTGGAAAAAAAATAAGGAAAAAAAGTTTAAAATTAAAAACATTATAAAGTATTTTAATAATTTTATGAAGAGTAAATATTATGAAATATAATTAGTGCTTTAAATTTTGGTAAACCATACAAATACTGTTCATAAGAGATGTTAGATTTAAATAAATTTTCAAGTGTTAAATATAAGAAAAGTTTAGACTTACGTTGTGGAATAAGAGATATATTATTTTGATAATATTGTGTAAATTAATATAATTTATTATAACAATCATATCTGCTTATTTGCAAATACTATTCAGTATATAATATATGTTAAGATTTCTATTGATCTCATATAAGTTTGAAACAGGAATAAATATTTTTACTAAAGATAATTATATATTATATATATAATTTAATGTATATTATATTGTGCAAATGAAATCATTCTTTTTTTTCTTCTGCTCTTAATTTACCTTTACCATTTGTCAATCTTACATTAAGTTCAGCTGCTCTTCTAACAAGAGTTGCTCTTTTTCTGGCAGAGATATTATGAGCCAATTCACCTGCAAATGTTCTGTTATTAGTAAGCAATAATTCAAGATCTTTTTCATTAGTAATTAATAATCTTCTGAAACCAGATTAGTCTAAATATCTATATTGATTTAATAATTTTATATACCTTGTTTTTTTATCGCTTCTATATCCTGATTTTGGCATAGGTCTATTACCTCTGAATCTTCTTCTGACTCTGTTATCAATACCTCTTGGTCTTCTCCAACTTGGTTTCAATTTATGTGGATAATCCTCAGATTCAAATCTAATAAATCTCTTTGTTCTCTTATGTACAATTTTTTTGTGAGCAAGCGATTTGACAACCATTTTTAATTAAATAAAAGATTTTAATTCAAATATTCATCTTCATTCTCAGTAATAATAAAAAATGATCATTATATGCCTTTGCATGAAGAAAGAGGCTCCACACCAAAAAATAATAACCTACTTGATACAATATATTTGCACTTGCCTATTATTATTATAATATATTTAATACTGTCAATTCAAATAATTCTTTTCTTTACACCTTTAAGACAATGTTCAAAGCATCACTTAGAAATAGAAACACAGCTCCTACTAAAAGTATAGTAAATGATTTTTTGCTTGTTTTTCCATAACGATCAAAGGTATAACAACTAAATAGAGCTGAACAAAATAATAGTCCAAAAGCTACAAATTAATTGTAAAAATCATCCATTTTTTAAATTGCATATCTCGACATTACAATCGATAACACTATCAATCCTCCTTATAATACTCTTATCTGTAGCATCAACTCTCTGTTGTATTCTGTTTGGTATCTACTTTCAAAGTGACGATTAGATAAAAATATAAACAAAGACAATAATGAATAACATGCTAAATCTAGAGGATTCTAATAAATTTATAAAATTTAATTACTTTATAAGTTAAGACTTATGAATAGGCAAAATATAATGCTAGAATCTAAAAGATAAAAGTAAAAATAAAAAGTTAGAAATATGCTTAAATATTTCTTTAAATAGAGTTGAACTTTTTGATTTCTACTTAAACTCTTGGTTCTGTTTCAATTATTTTACTTACAATATTTTGCATCTCAGATTTATAATATTTTAACATGTCTCTTTTTTATTTCACTAAATAATAAATCCAAATTCCAGATGTTAACAAATTTGTAAACACAACTATGTTATACTCAAATATCATGGATAAAACAGTTAAACTAGCTCCAACAATAGGAATATGATGCATGTAATCATCCCAAGGTAATTTTTCAACAAATTATTCGTGCTACCTTTTTTAATTCATAAATAAATTTACTATTTTCTAGTAAATGCCTCTTATGTAATAATTTATAATATAATAAATTATACATACATGTATTAAACAAACAAATTGTGATATAATATAAGGTTATCTAATTAATATCAAAATATTAGATAGATTACTATATTATTGATTTCCAATAATGTCTTTTTTTAATAAATACAATAAAACACATTAGAAGAAGCTCAAAAAAATAATTTATTAATAGTCTTTAAAATCAATTCTATGAATTGTAAAATTTATATATTATATTTAATAATATGGATAATGCTGAGAGTATAATTACAGAAATCTTCAAAAACGAAATATAAGTCAAAAGAATTAAAAAAGGTAATCAAGTTAAACATAATAGAAATTTAATCTTTGACATAGTTGGATAAAGAAGATTTTAAAATAACACTTAAAACATTAATCCCTAATTTATAAATAATTGTAAACTGTTTCAATAAAGTAGGTTGAAATGCCTCCAATACCTTAATTAAATTCAGATAAACCAATTATTTTTGCATTATATTTAGATAATAGATTTCCATTTGTATTTCCAAAAGTCCATATATTAAGCTAAGTAGTTTTATATATATATAGATAAGATTACAAAACCAACCTTGTCTGATGGTCGGGATTATCTAGAAAACATTATTTCAGGACCATGGAGTCCTTCAATATTATTATATGAAATAATTAAAATGTTTCCACAATTTCTAGTAATTTTGTTTATTGTATTACTAGGAAACCATTAAGAATAACAAAAATAATTAGGATTATTTACTAAAATTAGGAAAATATTAAGAGAATTAAGATTTCGATTTAAATATTGGTTTAGAAAATGTTGAATATTTGCAATGTAAATAAATAATAAATGGAAAATAATTTCCAAGAACTATTTTAATTAGTGATAGTCATTTGTTAAATCTTGAATATTAAAATAAAGAATTAATATTGTTAAATTATTATAGCATGTTAAGCCTTCAAAAAATTGATAGAGCTTAAAAAAATGTATTATTAAATTGGTAAATGAATGATGGTAGTTTAATTGTCTAAATTATAACATCAGTTAATATAGATTAACTTTATAATACAATTAATTAATATAAATAAGGCTAAACTGTAAAAAAAATTAATTAAGATGATGTTACATTACAAAAATTTGAAACAATTTAAATAAATGAACTTTTGCAAAAAATGAGTTTTAATGAAATTGAGCTTTCTAAAAATCTCAATAAAATTTCTTTAAATAATCTAATGACTTCATATTAATAAGTAACTAAGTTTATAAACCATAGGCTATTGAATATTATTCTGCATTTTCAGATGAAGATTATAAATAATATGTCACTCGTCTATAAACCTTGTTAGGTAGAGAAGATGTATAAACCATCTTAGCTAGTCCTGTTAAATGATTTTATTTTCATATGGGTGTGATTATTTAGATGTATATTTTCGATTAAATTAAAATATATTCTAAATAAATTGTTTTAATAATAAAGATATTCAATATTGAATTAATTAAAAATGAAAATATTATATATATTTATGAAATCATAATCTTATCTTAATTTAAAATCATGTATCTACATTGCAAACACTATTATTGATAGGAGTTTAACTTTGATCTCTTTTGTTTAAAACACAAAATAATTATTTTTTTTATCTTTTTCTACTAATTTAAAACATCATTTTTTTTCTTTTTTTTGTGAATAGATCTTTGATAATATTGCTTAAATTAAACTATATATCATAAAATTCAAATTCTTTTTAAGTATCTATTTAATGTTCATGTTTCTCAAAAATACTTTTAACAATTTCTAATTCGATTAACTTAATTTAAGTAGGCTCAAGGTTTATATCTTAATTAGACTTTGATTATTATTCATATAATTATCTACTACTTTCTCTCCATATAATTTAATTGCTATCTTAATTAGAATCCTTTTAATCTTCAACATCATTAGAAATTTTTTAATTTGATGCATTAAGAGTTTATTTTTTAGTGGTTTTAGTAATTTTAACACGCATAGAAGAAATTCCTGGCTCTTAATAAATCCTATTCAAATTTTTCTATATTGATTAAGCCATATATGATTAGGATGAAAATTAGTGTTTAAGTTAAGTTCCAGCATTATCAGGTGAATTCGCTGATTCTTCAGATATTGATTAACCTTCAACCTCATAATTAAGTTCATCATTTTTATTAATTTAAAAGAATTCACAATCAGGCAGAAGATCTGTATACAAAAATGTTGAATTTCCATATTAGATTATACTCTTTTATAATAATCTTAAATTAATCATGGATTTATGAGTAAATAATTTTTAGGATATTTTTCTTTATTAAAATAATCGACTTTGTTAATCTTAATTATGCTTTTTACTAAATAATCTCATATTATTTGGTGTATAAAAAACAAAAGGACACTTAGTAAAAATGTGATTTTGATAACAAAGTTCACATCCACTAAATTTAATTCTACCTCCAAATTGTATTTGATGTTTAATTCTATAATATTTTTCTAGATCTTCTTTATTTAATTAAAGTAAATTTAACACATCTTCAAATGTTACATATGCTAATTTTGAGAATTTAACTGCTCTTGAAGTAAATTAAGCACAATTTTAAGAAATGAATCCTTTCTCATCTATAGATTATCTTCTTTTATAGATTTTAACTAATTTATTATGCCTAACATAAGCTTCAACCTCCCCTTTAAGAATAAAATACATTCTATCTACTTATTGTCCTTCTTAAAAAATAACTTCTTCTGGGACAAAACTTTATTCTTTAACCAAAAGACATAGATTTGAAATAAATTCATCAGAAAAATTTTATCTAAATAGCTTTGATTAAAAGAACAAAGATTTGTAAAAATCAATTTTAACTTCTCTTATTAAAGTTCCTGAAAGATGTTCCATAAGTTTTTCACATTCAAAGTCTGTATTTTTTTAGGTTTTTAAATAGTATTCAAAAAACTTTTTCACTCTTACTTAAAGTTCTTTATTTAATCCTCTTCTTTTAATAAATGAATCAATCATTGTCATTTTATCTCTAAGATAATTTTTATTTTCAGAGATTTATGTGAATATTGCTCCAATACTTGAGATTGTATAACCAAATATTATTGAACTTAATAAGGTTACAAAAATGACAAACAATTTTTCAATTTAAGTGACCTAATAAATATATAAGAATATTACTGGGGTTATGTCACCATAACCAATTGTTAAAGTTGTTATACATGCCCAATAAAATGATGTAATATATCTACTAATCCAATCAGAGTCTAATTATGCTTTATCTGCCCATGTATATATTGTATTTTAATAAAGATGTTCTTAAATAGCAATGAAATGCCAAACACAAGCTATTAGATGAGAGGCAAATAAAAAAGTTGCTAATAAAGATATTAAATCAATCACAGCAGCAAAATTGACTCGCAAATTTAAGGTTTCAACCAAATTTTCATATATGAACATAATCTAAAATTTTAATAAGTTGTGAAGTTACTCTTGAAACTCTCAACAATAACACGAATTCTATGTAAGGGACATTGGATCTTCCAATCAAAAAAGGAATCAAAACAATAAAATCAGTTATAAATTTTCCTTTTAAATAATGTTTTATGATCTAAACTTAATTTAATACTAAAACTCCTCTACTATAATAAGCAACATTAAAATTCAACAAAATCTCACAAATAAATACATATTATGGCAAGGTTTCTAGGAAAAAGTCTATGCCATCATTTGATCCTTAAATTTCAAATGAAATTTTCAATGGAATATATATTATGTTGATAATAAGAATAGTAAACACAAAAAGATCCCAAAGCAATTTTAATGTATGATCAGGAGTTATAGGCGAGATTGTAATACCAAGTTGACGGAAGATATGGACAATCTTCTTAAAGACGACCTTAAAATGAAACTCATAAAATACTAAGCCATACTTACACATAAATGTTATTTCGATTTAGCTCTGATTAATCTTCTTGTCAAATAATAATTATAATCAGATGCTTAATCTCCAATAACTTTGAATTGTCTTAATTCTAAATATCTAAGTTTAAATTTATCTGAATTTGTCAATAAGTACGTAACAAATCTGGCTACTAAGACAATTACATTCAATGCACGTTCTCTCCAAATTTAATTCTTAAATCCCTATACAAATTTTTAAGGTATGTCTTAAGACTCATTAGATTGTACACTTTCACTTGGTTCATGTGATAATTAAACTTTTTCTAATTTTGTGAATAATATTGATGGTTTCCGTGAGGTATCCTCAAGTAACTATTCATCTAAATTTCATTTCAATAAATACTAGGCTAACTGTTACGACTAGATAAAACTCTTGGTGTAACAGATAGTAAATCAGATTATTTCTAATTCATTTATATTTTTATATTATTATCATTCTTAAGAATCACTTATATAATTATTAATTATTTTAATGATTACAAAAATTGCAATTCTTGTTTCTGCATTGTCAATTGCATTTTATTAATTGAAATCTACAGAATATTAGCTACAAGAATAGCCAGTAATCGGAATTTTCACACAACCTTCAACATTTTCTGAATATCCACATGAAAACTATACTTACATTGCTGCGTCATATGTTAAATTTTTAGAATCAGGAGGAGCTAGAGTGATCCCTATTCCTTATGAAGCAAATTTTACCACTTTAGATGAGATCTTTTCAAATATTAATGGTATTCTAATACCTGGAGGATCAACTGGTTTGAAAGGACCATCAATATATACTTAGAAAGTGGCTTATCTTGTAAATAAAGCTTTAAAAATAAATTAAGAAGGAGGATGGTTTCCAATAATTGGAATATGTTTAGGACATGAGGTGATGCATTATATCCTATCAAATTATTCTGATGTATTTATATAGAGTTTAATTATAGAATTTTTTGATTGATATAAAGGGTAATGACAAAGTAGCAAAACCATTAAATATTCAATATCGACAGGCTTATTTTTATTCTTAGATGAATAATGAATTATATTAAGCTACATTAAAAGAGAACCTGGCTTATTATCATCATATCCATGCCGTACCTCTAAATTTATATGAAATTACTCCTATCTTAAAGTAATATTTGAGAATTACTTCAACCCAAACTGATGATGAAGGAAAAACATTCATTACTTCAACAGATGGTATTAACATTCCATTCTATTCATTTTAATATCACCCAGAGAAAAATCCATTTGAATGGACTATCCCTGCTAATCATTCAATTCATGCTATTTAATTTAGTAGAATTCACAGTTATTAATTTATTCAATCTTGTAGAATAAATTCTAATAAATTTAGTCTAGATACCAATAAACTTATATTTAACTATAATCCTATTCAACCAATAAATTAAAATTACAATTAAGTATATATATTTTAAAGACTTATATAAATGGATGATAAAGAAATTTTAGAATAATAATGATTTATTTATAAATTAATTTATGAAAATAATCTTCATTTTATTGTTAATTGGATTATAGACCAATTTAATATAATCTAAATCGGTTGCAAAAATGAAAGAAGTATCAATAATTTTAAATATAATTTAGTGTTTAACCTATGTTTTGGGATATAATTAACAATGTTATCAATAATATTAGGATTGCTTATTAAAAGACATTTGTTAAGGATTATATGTTTAAGGTAAAACACTTTGCTTATAGGATTTCAAATATGATACTGATTAATATTTAGGAGAATGTGTAAGTACTTAATATGAAAAATTATAAAATGATGATGCAAAACTTTTAATAGATTGTTTATAAGAATAATGTGATATATTGAATAATCAAGCAACACTTTAACATATTTCAAGAATATTGATTTTGATATATTTCTTTACTTAATGATTATTCTATATATAAATTATGATAACATATTATTCAAATTTATTCTTGTTATACCTATGTTTAAGATTTATTTCTTTTTAGTATGTACAACATTAGAGCAGATAGTGCACTAAATCCACTACCTCCAAGAAGCACTAAACCTATAGTTAAACCTTTGGTTCCTAATTCTGAGGCACTCTAAAGTATGAGTGTCTTTTCTCCTCCAAAAATTGATATTGGATATTAGTTATTTATATAAAATTTATAACTTCCTTAATTTAGATTACCATTTATTATGCCATAAAGAATAAATCTACTAGAATGTACTTAAGGTATAAACCAACTTTGAACTTACTCTAATTAATAAATTTAAACTTTATACCATTTTCTACATCTAACCATTATTTAAAATAATATTAATGTCTTTTAAATTACTTTTTATACATGGGTAACAAAAGATTAGTTACATTAATTGTTAATTTTTCTGTATTCATTATATAGAAAGTATCTTTAAGAATATTATAATCATAATTACCATTGAAAATATATTTAGCTGCCAAACCACATGGATTTGCATAATCTAAAAATAGATGATGTCCACTAGCACTTATATTTTATCTATTCATTTAAGATTACAGGTAAGCATTTGGACAATACTTTTATTAATCTATATCATAACCCATTAACTAATCCTTATTGATGGATTATACAAAACTTAAAAGTAAGAATAAATATAAACTTTTGATCATTAGAATAGAAATTAGAAAGCTCATAATAGGCATAAACTGGTGTAGCCATTAATTCCTCTACAAAGAATGTAATATTGCAAAAGCTTTATTCATCACACTCTTTACCATAAGGAATTCTAATTTCAACAATATTTGTTGAGACTCCAAACAAAATTAATCCGAATAAACCCATATAAAATGATATTAAGAACAAAGTAAACACTGCACATTTAGTTGTAGGAATTAATGAGATTGAATCTAATCTCCCTGCTAGTAATCGATCCCAAAATGAAGATGCTTCTTCAACTACAGGATACTAGTATAATAATTTTTTTGATGCTTTTGGTTCTCTTAAAAAATTAACAACCTTAAAAATATAAAGCAATGTATACATCTTCTTATCTGGATTAATCAAATTGAGAGGACTCATTAAATATATTTGCTAATGATCACTAATATAATTACATGATGTATTATTAATTTTATTATAATCCATTTCTTTATAAATTAATAAATAATAAATTTCCATCTCAATTAAGACTACAAAATTGTATATGAAACAATCTTATTTTATATTATACATTTTTTTAAATATGTCTTATTCTGACAATTGTAAAATTGCACTTTGAAATAGTATAGTATTGTATATAATTAAATTATTAGTATGTATATAGAATTTGATCTAATAAAATTGAATATATTAAGTTATTTTCTAAATTGATTAATAAAAACTATATTTACTTAGATATATGTAAAAATTAAAGAAATTCTAAATGTAGAAATTGAAACAAATTAAAAAAAAATAAATTTGATTTATAAAATTTATATAATTAGATAAATGATTAATAAAAATAAGAAGATGAGATTAATAACAACAAATGAATAAAGAGGAAGAATAAAACTATTGAAATAATATAGTTATATATATATATGAATTATATTAAGATTTATGAAATTTATCATTATTAAATTAATTTTATGAGCAAAAATCTCTAAAAATTCTCTTCATTCTAAAGTTTTTAGAAGGAACAACAATCTTCAAATAGGTAATATAGATTAGTATAAAAGATGTAATAAGATTTCTCTATGTGTATCGCAACTCAGTTTATGATTTGACAGATTTCGCAGATAAACATCCTGGGGGTAGAGCTGCACTAAATATTTATAAAGGAAGAGATCTTGAGAATGTAAAAATTCAATTATAATAATTAGATATTCTTCAATCCTTCTATACATAAGCATAATAAAAATGCTCTCCAAGTTCTAGAGTAATATAAGAGTGGTATAATAGAAATTAAGTAATAGTCATCCATCTTTAATTCTAAATCAACTAATTTCACCTTATCTTAAATGTCTAAAAAACAATAAATATCAAATGACACAAAAACACAACCAAATAAAAAAGCAACTTTCAAGTCTTAATCAGTAAAACCTAAACCATCATAAAATGAGGATAGACTTAATTAATCACTGAATAATTTGAATTAATCAATGACTAGTAGTGTCAAATCTCATTTTTTACTTATTCCAAGTTAAATGGAAATAATGTAATTATAGAAATAAAAACAAAAATAATTGATTTAAACTTGGAAATAAACAGAAATAGATGAGTTAAAAAGATAATAGGCAGAAGTATTAAGATTATAATAAGAAAAAAACGAACCACAAGATGATAGAAAAGTTTAAAGTGAAATTATATCTACTAAAAGAAAATCATCTAGTCCTTATTATTAAGCTTGGTTAGATAAGAAAAAGAATATATCAAACGAAACCAATAATAACAACATATTACCAACATTTTTAACTCAAAGTAATAAAACAGATGATACTTTAAATAATCAATAAAAATTATCATAATCTGTATTTGTTTAAAAATAACAAAAAACAAAAAATCCTTATTATGAAGAATGGAAACAAAAGCAAGCCTAGAAAGAACATCAAAATAATTAAGAATTATTATAATAATCTATAATTTTAGAGGAAAATGAATCATAACTTTCAGGTTAACCATCCTCAGTCAATAATAGTTTTCAAAGATCATTTTCACTGATTAGTCAAAGAACAATAGTATAAGAAAATCCAAATGTATATGTACCTATTTTTTCTCCAAAATTTATCTCACCTTTAAAAGCAAAGTTTTACCACCATATATCAAAACTAAATGTATGAATAAATATATATAAAATTTTTGGTTATCAAATTAAAATAAATTTTATCAAAATAATCATGAATAATCCAGTTTTTATTGCTGCCAAATTGGCTTTATCTAAATAATTGAAAATTGCTGACCCTACTGATTTGTATAAGCATTTCTTAAAATTTCCAACGTTATGTTCAAATGATATACTAAAATAAGAAACTCATTAAGAAATATTAAATAAATTAATATTTTTAGGAGGATTTCATGAAAGAAGAAATTGTGGAATCATTATTAAAGACATGGTTACTAATTGTTTAAGATAATATAAAAATTATTAACCGGATTTAGATATTGCAAACTTAGTTTAATTATTTTTAACATTAAGCAATGTACTTTTATATGATGAAAAATTAATTAATTTTATTCTTAATCAATTAAAGAATAAATAAGATCAAATTTAAATTAAATAATTATAGTCAATCTCTCATTGTTTATACAAATTAGGAATAAAGGATTAATTTTGGCCAGATCTTATGCATAAAAAGGTTATTAGTTGTGCTTAAGTATTTGGAATTTAAGATTTAGTATAACATATTCATATTGTTAGTAATTAAGTTTTATTAAATGATTTTTAAGAAGAGAAAATATTTTAATTATTAGAATTATTGCAATATAAATTTGTAAATTAGAAAAAACATATCTATTTATCAAAATTCTAATTTTAGTATACATAATTAATGTTTAATTTATATCCAGAACTTATAAAATAAAAGTATGATCGTTCTTACTGTGATTAATCAAATAAATATAAAATCTTTTTTGATTATTTTTACAAAGACTATTAAATATGTAGATTGCTTTTAGATAGAAAAGATAGTAATTTAACAATAGATTATTTTGAAAATGATAACTTTCCTAATTTAATTAGAACTAAAGATGATTTAATTGAAAAAAAGAAATCAATGTTTGAATAAAATATAGAACGATTATTAAAGTAGTTGAATTTGCATTATTAATATCAATAAAAATTATCTATTTATGAAATTGACTTTTTAGTAGATGATAAATATTTAATAAATTGCAATGGACCTACTCATTTTATATAGAATTTAGATAAGGAAGTTTTAAGAAAATCTCCAAATTTTTTAATGTAGCAAAGGTAAAAGATAATACTTAACAAAAAGACATCTGAAACAATTAGATAATTATCAAATAATAGACTTAGATTTTCATATTTGGGACAAATACGATACATCAGATAAATATACCAAAGAGTTCAAAAATTTGTTGAATTTAATGTGAATAATAATATTATTCAATTTAAAATCTTAGATTATATTTCTATAAGTTTATTCCTTACTTCTTTTAATTAAAGTTTCAGTTCTTAAACTGTAAATCTATTTGTAGATGTAGAGACAATCTCTTTTTCTAGCCTTTAAATTTCCTAATATAAATACTAATATTAAAGTTTGTAATCTATCTTAATTGATTATCACAATACCCTCATTTTTACCAACACTTTTACTTCTATTATCTTATCTAAAGGTGAGACTTCTTTTTGGAAGATGTGTTTAATTAATTTCCTCTTTATTTTGTGCAGAATCAAATTATAATTATATTTATCGTTAATTATAGATGCAAGCTTTGTAGTTGCAACACTTAACATCAAATATCTAAGCTTCAACCATCTTAATAAAATTAGGATTCAAAAAGAATCTAATTTAATATGTTTAAATTAAGTGTACCTTTCAGTTAGAGTCTTTATATCTAGTTTTGAAAATTAAACATCATTTGATTCTTAAGTCAATAAAAATTAACCTTAATGATCTCGATTGTAATTTTATTTATTGTTTTTTTAAAAGTTTCCCTTTATCTTATTTTCTCTATATAATTAAGCAACGCATTAATCAAATAATTCTTTTAAATTTTTTGGTGCTTGATTTTCCATCAAAGGAGTTCTAATGTTTTTAATTTCTATTGTTAAATGAGGAGTAAATTAAGATTATTTTTGAGTAATAGGTAAAATAGGTTATCGAGATTGTGTAGTAAATTCTATAATAATAATAAGAAATAAAAAACATTCTTTATTTAAACGAGAAGATAATCTTTATGTTTCTAACCTTTAAGTTTGAATATTAGTATTATTTTCAGTTTTAAAGTTATTCTAAAGTTATTACTTTTTTTATGATTTTAGAATTTCAATAAGACGTACATTAGTTTCTTTTTCTTCAAATAATTGAGTTTGTAATTGCTTGCTATTTAATATTAATAAATACTTTGACCTAAACTTATAGAGTTGTCCTTAATTGGTTCAAGTATTAACATTCACTTTTATAAAATTTCAATTCTTTGCTAATCACTTCTTCCTTTTTAATAAATTACAAAAATATACATAAGTATCAATAGGAGATTATGTACATTCTAATAAATCAAGAGTATTATTAATTAACTCTTATATTTTTAAAGATTCTATCTTTTCTTCCTTAACTATTGCTACTAATTTTAAACAAAAGTCAGTGTATGTTAACATAATTAAATTTATATTTTCTTAAAAATACTAATCTCATTTATGACCAAATTGAGTGCTTGCAATACGAGGACCTTATTTTAATCTAGCCTAAGCAGTCACTGGTAACTTAAAAGGTTTATCACTATCTTTAATTATTCTTTCAAATATTCTATTGACACTATGTCTGGAACGTGTTTTATGCATTATCCAAGATTTCAAATAATAACTTAAAATATTTTCTATATAATATACCCTTTATTTCCTTATCCTTAAAATTTCTCTGTTACTATATCATATTTTTTAGATTTCTTTTCTTCAAATAATTTCTATATTCTTTCTTATTCTTTTTCTGATAATTTAGCAATATCAACATTTCTATCAGGAGTCTTGAAACTATTAAAATTATAAATTTAATTAAATACTTTGTCTACAAATATCCTGACTCTACTTTTCTCATTTATTATAAATCAACACCATAATCAACAGATCCAAATTATTTCTCAAAATATAATTCAATTGCAATCAAATCTCTTACATATTCAAAAGGAAGATGAGGAAACACTTCATCAAAAAAGTATCGTTTTTAATATATTACAGCCTTTACTCTATATGGCATTATTCCATATTTTATAGATAAATCTCTTACTGTCCAACCCTCATTAAATAATCCAAATAATTCAAATTTTGCTCTAAATGATAATTTTGGAGCAGGAAGTCTTCGACGTCTTCTTTTAGAAAAATTATCTTCATTTATCAACCATTTTTAATTATCCTTTATTTTCCTAGAAATGAGTTCTTTTGCTCTATTTACTCTTTTTGCCCTTCGATTTCTAAAATAAATCCTTAATTATCTTCTTGGTAATTTCTTTCTAGCAATAGCTTTATTATTTTCAGGGTTTTAATAAATGAAACTATAAACATTTTCCTTTTCTTGTCTTTCCTATACATTTTCATCTAGATCACCATAAAAATTTAATTTGTTTCTATATTTAGAATCTTTAATATCATAATCTTTATGACTATATTTAATAGCTAATAGATTCTTATCAAAAAGTGAATAATCTTAATAATCTCTGTTTTCTTTAAGAAAAGTATCCCAGTCTTTTTTTAATACATCAGACCTTATAATATCTTTACTTCTTTTCAATTACTCTTCTGGACTCAAACTTTAATAATATTAAGCAAAACTAATCAAATTTTTAATTTAATATACCTATAGTTAAGAATATTCATATATTAAGCAATTACAGCTTTTTCACTTGGAGAGTCTTTTGATTATTACTTATCATCCTCTTAATCTTTTTTAAATAAATTAAGCACAGATTCTTCACCTAAATATATTAATGTAATAGCATACTTTATAAATTATCAGCCAACGATTTATAAGTATTTTTAAGCTCATTAACAAACTACTCTTATTATTATGTTAGCACTCGTTGTTTTGCTTTAGCTGTGGAACTTGAGAAATTGATTCGATGAATAAAGGGATTTCTCAAATGAAATAAACCAAATTTAATCATTAAATAATTTAAATTCACTTTTCTCAACTAAATTTTACATAAGCATTAATTTTATTAGATTTCAATGTACTATTTTCTCAACCCTTTTAGAATAAGATATTCATCTAATCTATTTAATTATTTTTTTGAAAATCCATTTATTTTTCTATAATTACAGATTCATAAGATCAAAGAATAATATGATTAAAATATTAATTTTAAATCTACTATTATATGATTCTACTTAATGTTAAAATAAAATAATAATAAAAATCGAAATTAATATATTTTTTACTCAATATTTGTAATTTAAAATTATACAAAATTGATTGAAGAATTACATCAAAGATTGTTTTAAAAGAGTTTATTTATATATTTTTTTATTCTTTATCAAAACTAAATAATTGAATTCATAAATTTCTAAAATTTATTGCACACATTTCAAAATTTCAATAATTATATTATTATCAACTGTTGTGAATTATTAAATGTTAAGTACAAAAAATCAAATTCATAGAAAAACTGTATCAAATGCCAAAAGCAATGAAACCAATAAAAAAAATTGTAACTAATAATAATTAAGATAATCTAATATTCAAATAGCATAATAATTATCATGTTTGTAAATGCTAAAAATATTAGTATCAGGATCTTCTAAATCACTTAATAAGAATAATTTAAAGACAAGAATACGTACAGAAGGAAATGAAAAGCAATTTAAAGTTCATACTTCTGCATCTCCAACAAAAGAAAAAGATTAAGAATCATCAACATCACCTCCATAAAGAAACACAAATTCTTAAGTTGATGT
Organism: Paramecium biaurelia; assembly: GCA_000733385.1. NCBI lineage: Eukaryota > Ciliophora > Oligohymenophorea > Peniculida > Parameciidae > Paramecium > Paramecium biaurelia. The sequence goes on from JPFL01000099.1 coordinate 147,389, forward strand.
AATTACAAACTTATTAAATGCAAATATGAATCATACTGAATATAAACGAATATCTAGAGATTAAAGAAATCAAAGCGCGGACTTTCAATAATTATTAGTATAATAACAACAAAAATAGGAAAATCGAGTATTGACAAATAATGTTAAGAAGAAGTTTAATTCATATGGCAATTTAAATGATTAAGTATATTTTTGTTAAAGAGGAGGATTAACTGAATGTTAATCAGCAGATCACCTTGTATAAAATAACCCTTATTAAAAATTAATGAATTCTAAAGGATCATTTTCAATGAAACACTTTCCATCTCCTATGAACATTTATACACAATAAATTTCATTATAGGAGTTTAAAAACAAATTAAGCAATTTAAGTAAAGATATAAAATAAAACAAAAATCAAGTTGAAGAAGAATTATAGAAAACTTTAAAAAAGAAATAACATCTTCATGATTAATATGATAAAGAAGATAGTTAAAAACAATATAGATAAGAAATTTCTTAAAGAAGCAAATCAGTTGATTCTTCTTCATCTAGATCTCGATTGGAGAATTCAAAATATTCAAAGGATTTTCTAAATTAGAATAAAATAAATCATTAATAAAATAACACTTAAGGAGATTTTATAATCAAAACCTAGAGTTATTTAACTTAGAAAAAGTTAGAGAGCAAAATTGATTAATTAGTATTTCAAGTATAGATATTAAAGAAGAAATCTGAGGAATTGGAACTATAAAATAGATTTCTATTTGATAATTTAACAAAGTTTTAGAAGGAATCAGATTGTAATACAGATGTAATAAAATATTATGAAATTTAATAGGAAAGAAATTTACTTATGAATAAATTGGATTAGATGATAGGAATGTAAAAAAGATAAGAAGAGAATCTTAATTTTTTTAAGTAAATATTTGCTAAAGGATATGATTAATCTCGAAGAATAAAAACAGAATAATAATAATAATAATAAATTGAAGAGGATAATTAATAGATAAATTAAAAAACAGAGATATTATCAAAACAAAGACCATTTGTCAAGTCAGCTTATCAAGGACTTGATTTTAATGTCTGATTTTAATTTAATAAAAATGAAGAAATTTTTTGATTTATATATTTAATTAAACATAAATGAATTCCTATGAAGTAATGTTTGAACTTTTTGAAAGTTATTTTAGATTTCTTAATATATTCAATTAATATTATTTGAATCATCTTATTGATCAATAGTTTGGGTGAATAAATAAAAAATTAATTATTTTAACAACCTAGAAAATGAAATCTAAGTATAATCCTCAAGATAAAAAACTGACGGTAATGATCATTAAGAATAATTAGAATATTTCTTTTGATTTAAATTCAAATAACAAACCAAAATATTATATATCGAACACAACATGCCACAAAGAGAATTAAAAGTTTTTTAATGGTAGCAATATGTCACCAATAGTTATTGATACATCTACTCCAAGAAAAAGACTTATATCTGGCAAAAGAGTTAGTATTCTTAATTCTAATTTAGACTCAGCAAAAGGCAAATAGTTCTAATAATAACTCAAACAATAAAATTTAAAATAGATAGAAAAAATCATCATCTAATTAGAGAACTAATTTAACTGTTAAGACTGGATCATCAATTGAAGCACTTAAGGAATTAATGGGAAAAAGTAAGTGTATAAGAATAATTAGGTAACTTCAAATAACTATTACAAATTAATACAGATAAATTCAAGAATGCTAAAGAAATATCATTTATAGAGACAAAAAAAAGTAATTCAAGTGAATTTGGATTTGATAATAGATTCAATAAACATTTCTAATAATTAAATCAATAGGGTATTAAAACAACAACTAATAAATCTGGATCAAAAGATAGATCCTCATTATAAGTAATAAAATAATCATTAATAAATAGAAAGTATTCTCTAAAATAATGGATTAAGATAAATCCATATCACCTATCAAAAAAGTTGATTGGACTAAGATTAAATTACCTTTAACTCCAAAAGATTGTATATAATAATTTGGATAATATTTGACTGATTTTGAGAAATAAGAGATTCATGGATTTAGTAAAGTATATACATATAATTTAATAGTTTAGATTTATTGTATAGGATTGACATCTAAAAAGATTTAATAAAAATAATCAAATTACAACGATGGTTTTGATGATTCAAAAGGTGAATACTTGTATTCTCTTAATGATCATATAGGATATAGATATGAGATTTTAGAAATAGTTGGAAAAGGTAGTTTTGGATAAGCATTCAAAGTCTTTGATCATAAGAGATAATAAGTGTAATGCTTAAAAATTATAAGAAATAAAAAGAAATTTACAAATTAAGCATTAGTAGAATTAAATATTTTAACTTATGTTAAAGAGAAAGATGAAGAGAATGTAACAAATATTGTAAAAATAAAAGATTTTGTTATCTTTAGAAATCATGTGGTATTAATATTTATAAATATTTTTAGTGTATTTCTTTTGAATTCTTATCAATAAATTTATATTAATTAATAAAGAATAATAATTTTTAGAGTTTATCTTTAGAACTCATAAGAAGATTTGCAATTTAAATTTTAAATGCATTAAACTTTTTAAGTAAACATAAAATAATTCATTGTGACTTAAAACCTGAAAACATATTATTAAAGTAAGCAAATAAAAGTGGAATTAAAATCATAGACTTTGGAAGTAGTTGTTTTGAAAACTAAAAGATTTATTCATATATTCAATCAAGATATTATAGAGCACCAGAAGTAATGTTTGGAATCCCCTATGATACAAGTATTGATATGTGGAGTTTTGGCTGTATTATGGCAGAATTATATTTGGGATACCCATTATTTCCAGGAGATGATGAATAAGAGCAAATTGCATATATATTAGAAATTCTTGGTATGCCAGATAATGAAATATTAGAAGTAAATAAATTAAATTATTTTTAGATTGCCTAAAGAAGAAAAGTATTTTTTACTGACTCTCTACCTTTTTAACCTTTGTGTATGTAAAATAAACGTGGAAAATTAAGGTAACTTGGAAGTAAGACATTATAAGAGGTTTTAAAATGTAATGACAATAATTTTATTGATTTCTTATAATAATGTCTAGTGTGGAATCCTATAAATAGAATCAGTCCAATCGATGCTCTTATGCATGTTTGGATACTTGATGGGTTACCTAGTCAAATAAGAGTTTAGCATGTTTAATATTTAGAAAGTTAATTACAATACTTAGATATTAATGATAGAAAATAAGAAATAAATTTAAAACAGGGTTAATAAGGATAATAAAAAATACAGAACCATCATATTTCAGAACCAGAAATGAATTAAGAAAATAAAGTATTAATATATATATATACATATTTTAGAAACCTAATCAAATTAGAACCTTTTCAAGAGAAAAAGAATTATTGATTAATGTTTCATAGAATCCTACTCCAAATAATAAGAAAATTTCTTAATCTTTTCATTCTAGTAAAAACAGCAATAAATAACAATTAAATTTTATTTAATAATTACCAGGGACAACAAAATATGCTAACAAGAAAACTCATTATTTTTATTGATGCTTAATTAATATTTATATCACTTTATATATTATGTATATATATATAATAAAGTATCATAATATTAATATTAAAAATTTGAAAAAAAAATGTCATAGTACGATAATCCAAATAATTGTTTAGATGGTTTTATTGAATAACTCAATAAATGCAAACCTTTGACAGAGATGGATGTCAAATGGCTTTGTGAAAAAGCTAAGGAAATTTTGTAAGATGAGAGTAATGTTCAACCAGTTAGAGCACCAGTTACTATTTGTGGTGATGTCCATGGATAATATCATGACTTAATGGAATTATTTAAAATTGGAGGTAAACCTAAAAAAACATTATAAAGGTAATGTACCTGATACAAATTATCTTTTTTTGGGGGATTATGTTGATCGTGGTTATTATAGTGTAGAAACTGTATCACTTTTGTTGGCTTTAAAGGTCAGATACAAAGTATGAATGATTTAAATACTAAATAGGATAGAATAACAATTTTAAGAGGGAATCATGAATCAAGATAAATCACATAAGTCTATGGATTCTATGAAGAATGTGTAAGAAAGTATGGCAATGCTAATCCATGGAAATATTTTACAGATTTATTTGATTATCTTCCAATTACAGCAGTAGTTGAAAATTCAGTAATTTATATATATTATACAAGATCTTTGGTTTACATGGAGGATTATCACCTGATGTTTCTACTCTTGATGAAATAAGAAGATTGGATAGAATATAAGAAGTACCTCATGAAGGTCCTTTATGTGATTTATTATGGAGTGATCCTGATGGTATATTTTTATCATAGTATCAAAGATCGAAATGGATTTAATACTTCACCTAGGGGAGCTGGGTTTACTTTTGGAGTAGACATATCTGAAAAATATAATCATACAAATGGATTAACTATGATTGCTAGAGCACATCAATTAGTTATGGAAGGCTTTTAAGAAACTCATGATAAAAATTGTGTTACATTATTTTCTGCTCCAAATTATTGTTATAGATGTGGAAATTAAGCTGCCATTCTAGAAGTAGATGAACATATGAATCAAAATTATTTACAATTTGATCCTGCTCCTAGAAGAGGTGAACCACATTTGACCAAAAAAACACCTGATTATTTCTTATGAAATTATTGATTTTGGTTGTTTCAATTTAACATTAATTAATTAACTATTTATGAGTAAAACAATCAGATCTAAAAATATTGCTCCTAACAATGAGTTCTGTAATGAAATCGCCAATAATTAGAAATTGCTTAAAGCCAAATAAAAAACACTTTCTAAATTGAAAGCAGAGTTAGGAAATATGAATATGATTATGCCAATGGCTAATCAAAGAATTGTACAAAAAAAGATTGAAAGTATTCTATATATAGATATTTCTTATTAGATTTGAAGACCTAATTAGAAAAATAATAGGAAAATAAATTAAGTGTAACCCAATATGGAAATCTAACGAATTAAAATTTCTAAAGGTAATCACCCTTAGTAAGATTGGAAAATATATAACAAACAAGAATTAAAAGTGGAATTCGAAATACAAGTGAAGGAGATGCTATAAACGTTAAACAACTATTAAAAAATTAAAATTTTTTAATCTCTAAATATTGATTTAAAACTAAGAAATAATATTTAATATTATACATTTCTACTAAATTCTAAAAGAATTTATTATTATAATTTTAAAATAAGTATAAATGATATTTATTATCAAATGAGAAAACACTAGCTTAAGAGATAAAAAAAAGTAGGTAAATTATTATAACTAGATTTCTTTAATAGAAAAGTCGATTTGAATAAAATTTATTTACTTTAAAGAGTATCTAAATATTAACAAATAAAATTATTAAAAACACAAATATGTCTGCATCTAAATTTATGTATTCTTCACCAGGACCAAAAGCTTAATCTGCAATATCATATGGAAATGATAGAGATAGAGCTCTTTCACCTAGTAGGGCAAAGATATCTTAATTATCAGAAAAACTCTCCAATCTTCAACATTCAATTGATGAAGATTAAGCAGTATATAATCTATTTATATTGAATAGTTTAAAAAAGAAACTTTTGAATAAAAGGTTAAAGTTTTAGAAGACAAAGCCATAAAACAGTAATAAGGAGATGAATCTAAGTTTAAGATGTTAAAAGAGTAATTATAAAAAGTAGAGGAAGGAGCTTAAAATGAAAATATTATTAGAGAAGTAAAAAGAAAATTGAATTATTCAATAGAGTGGAGATGAAAAATTAAGAACTAAAGATTTGAAAATCTTAGAATAAAATTTAGGAAAAGAATTATAATCAGAGAAAATCAATAGAAAAGATTATGAATAAAAAATAACTAAGACTACAGATGATAGAGTTTACAGTCTAAGATTAGATTTAGCTAGATAAAAAAAATATAGAGAAGAAACAGAAGAAAAAAATGCATAAGAGATTGGGGATAGAATTTTATAATTATAGGAAGAGGTTGAAGAAGAAAGAAGATAAAGGTATAATATATTATTAAATTTTAGGGAAGAGGGAAATCAATAAGTTATTAAAAGATTAGGAGATTCAATATTGAAATTATAAGAAATTTTAACAACAGAGAAAAAATAAAGAGAATCAGCATAAGCTTAGATGTTTAGAATGTTAGATGAGATGAATGCCTATTTGAATGGAGAATTGAATGCTGAAAAAAGTGAAAGGGAAGCCACAGAAGAGAGTATTATTAATCTTATTGATTAAACATGCAATAGAGTTGAAAATTCCTTAAGAAAATGATCTATTAAGCAAAGTATGTATGAAAATCAAAATTTTATTTTTTTAATAATTATTAAAAAAATGTCTCAAATGGAAGAGGAATACTGTAATTTAGAGGATGAAGTTGCATTACTTACTTGTAGCAGATCTCCTAAGTCTAAGAAAATAAAAAAAAGTGATTCTCTTTCTCCAAGAAAGAATAATGGTCATTGGACAAATGAAGAGCATGAAAAATACTTGTAGTTCTTAAATGATCATGCTCATCTTAAGAAAAATAATAAAATTTTCAAACCAATGTCAGAAATCATTGGAACTCGTTCTCCTAGTTAATGCAGGTAAATTTTCAATATATAAATAGATCTCATCATCAAAAATTTAACCCTTTATCTCCTTAAGTTTAAAGGAAATCTGTTAAATTGATGAAAATAGACTAAGATATAAAAGTATAAGCATAATAGTAAGAAGAAACAAATGAAACTATAGATGATGAAAAATACATTAAAAATAGGGTTCGATTAGTTATGTATGATGATGAATTAGCTTAAGATGGTAATGAGTTTAATTTAGATGACTTAATCTGATACAATGATATTTATATTATTTAAATCCTATTCTTATTGTATTTTCAATTATCTGTGCTAAAGAACATAATATTTTTAGACCAGTGAAAGAAAACATGAATATAATTATAATTATGACCTTAATACCTTGTGATTAAAATATTATAAATATATTTCTAAATATGAATACAAAAGAAATAGTAGAAAATGAATTATTATTAATAAAGGATAATAGTAGGAAATATCCTTAATTGTGTAAAGTAAATAGTTTAAATCTATATATTTATAGGTGTTAGAATCAAATTTTTTGGAATTAGATACTCACACTTTATTATAACAATTATTGCCTTAGATCGTAAACTCAAAAAATATTAAATTAATTTCATAAGGAATAGGACTAATCCAAAAATTGTAGCATTTGCTTTTATTAACAATTGTACTATTAATTTATCATTAGAATGATCTTGATATCATAATTGAATATTTTAATAATTCAAAATAGCAGCAAGATGAAACAATAGATATCAGATTAGTTTCAACCTTAATTCATATTATTGGTCCTGATGTCATTGATTTTTCTAATTTAAATCATATTCTAAAGGTCTTAAATTTGTTAATATACTTTTCATCCTCAGACAATCCAATAATAGCATAATCATCAATTTAAGGCATACTTACTCTTAGTAATGTTTTGGAGGAACTATTATAGAGTTAATAAAAGAATGCAATATTGCAATCCTATTTTGAATTATTAGAATTATTTTTTAACATTTTTCAAGATAAGGAGCAATCATTTATTTATGTGTCAAACAATCTAATATTATGTATTTATCATATCTCATTTCAATCACCTTAGGCAAAGATATTTTTATCATAATTCTGAAATGTGGAAAATATTTACAGTAAATTGAGAAATTTCATACATTCTATTATTAAACTATATATACATACCTAACAAGTATAGATTTGGTATAAGAATCAAACATAATGAACAGTAAATCTATGAATATATTTAGAAATCAATATAATAAGATTAATATTCAATTACATCCTTACGATAGAGGACAAATTTGAATTAATCTCTTATTTGATGAATGTATATAGTAAATTATAGCCACTTGATTAAAGTAAGATAGCAATACATGATGGCATTTTGTGTCTATATTCAAATCTTTCAATATTCAAAAATTTATTAATAAGATAACCATCTGGTAATATTTATAATGGTATTAATTAACATTTATCATATTTAGATTATAATGATTTAATATTGAAATCAATCTATTAATATTGTCTATATGGAATAAGAGAATTCTAGACTCAGCAATCCCCAAAATAAAATATTCTTATAAATAAATTAACAGCTTCATATATTGATTGCAATATACAAATGTTACCAAATATTTTCATATAATAGATAAGTAATATAAAATACATTAAAAGTTAGAAACTTTAGTTTAGCTAATTACTGATAATATACTGAAATTTCTTTAACAAGATGAATTCTAAAAGGAAGGAAATGGATTATTATAAGAAATCAAAAATTAAAGTCGTCTTTTGTAATCTTAATTATTTAATGGTGAAATTGATGATCAAGTTACAGAAATATAAGAAACTGAAAGTGATGATATAAAATTTAAAACTTTGTTTGATAAATTATGGAGACCTCTTCTAAGAATTATGAAGTAGATTCTAAAAATAGCTAATAATTAATAATATGTCAATTTATTAGAATATTTATAATCTTGGATTTAATTTAGCTTATAATAAGATTAAATTAGTAGTTTTTAATTACTAATCAGATTTATGGCTGCATAATCTGCCCCATTATCTTTAAAATATATTGAAACAGATAAATGGTTAATTTCATGTAAAGTATTTGAAGAAATTCTTTATAATAATGTAAATTCATTAACTGCAAAAACATGGAATCTTATTTTCTAAACTTTACAAAGAATTGAATAAGTTGTTACTAAATCAACAGAAATAAAAATGACTCATGAGATCTTTATAAGAAGTTCTTAATATCATGATTCAACTGTTTTTTAAATGGTGGATGGATTGAATTAATTAGCACTTTAAGTTTCAGAACGACTTTAAATTAGTTAAAAGAAGAATTTTGATTCAATTTATAAATCATTTGCAATTGATAAACTATTGTTAATAATTAATAATAATTGGTAAAGAATAGATTAGTTATGGACTATTGTGGATGCTTTGTATTTATGTCTTTGTAGTTCCAAAGTGATGGAAATGAGACTTAATGCTATTAATACATATAAAGAAACAATATTTTCAGGGATTGAATATAGTAAAAATAATAAATTCAAATGGGGTGATAAATGGATCTAATATTTATTAAATCCTCTTTCTGAATTAATAATTCTACCATATGAAGATGTCACAGAAAATATTTTATCATTATTAACTATTCTAATAAAAGAACATGCTAAATATTTACCTTAAGATGCTTTTTCAGTTTTTGTATCATTAATTGAAGTTGTTTTAAATGATTTTTTGAGTAAAGATATGGTTTAACACGAAATAAGTTAATCAGAACATAAATCTTTAATTTTCAGAACTTAATTATCCATTGAATGCATGTCTGATATAATATTCAATCATATAGATAGTTTAGATAATTAATCTATTTGTAAATTAGTCAAATTGTTAGTGTCTTTAAATAAATAAGATGAATGTAAAATATATATAATAATTATATTAGTTAATTATGAAATAACAAATAAAATCATTTGTATGACTTGGCAAGTTTAAGAGAAACTTGTAAAATTAGAAATAAAGGACAATGAGTTTTGGTAAATTACTTTGAAGCTATTTAAAAATTGTTTAGATAATCAAGATGATCTAAAATATGCATCTATTCATATTGCAAGTTAAATCTGTTCAATTGCTAAAGATTCATAATTTACAGATTTATTTTCATTATTAGAAGAGTTAATTTAACATTCAATGGAATATTATCTTAAAGTTGAATAACATCAACTGTCACTCATTTAATAGACTCCTAGATTTACATAATTACCAATGGAAACTCCTAAGTTTTAAGGATCAATTAAATAAATGATTTTTGATAAATCTACTTCCTTATAATTGTTTAAGTAACAATTTGAATTAGTAAAGTTGTGTATTTAAAAAATAATAGATGTGATCATTCACAAATAATAATATCCTAAATTCTATTATTATTTACAATTATTTAATTAAGCATAATGTGTTTATGTGAAACATGAAATAGTATTGGCTTGTTAAAAAGTTATATAGTCAAATTAAGATAAATAATTATTAATAGGTTCTATTGATTTCTTAGTTACATTAATAAATTATGAATAAACATTGGATATGGAAGATATTTAATATTATTTAGAGAATAGAACTTTCCAAATATTTTGTGATGTAATTAAATTAACTATACCAATAAATCAAAAGAAAGGATTACATGCATTATAATTGTTATTCAATTTTTTATGTTAAGATCAAGTAATTCAGCTTTTAAATGATGAGAACAATATATTCAAATACTATTATAAATAATGCTTTTAAATTGATATTCTTTAAGAGGATATAATAGCTGAATGGCTTCACTTTATAAATTAATAAATCTCTTAATTAGGTATTGTTTCAAAACATCACTACTTTATTGAATTTTTAATGAATAGTTTTGAAGCAATAATTAGTAAAAGACAATTAAATTAAAATGATTTGAATGAAGCAAATAAATTTGTTAGTGTTTTGAATGGTTTTTTAAATGTAAAATATTAATTTTAATATATAGAAATGTTAAAGATTCATGAATGACAATTCTGAGAAATTATAATTAATTTTGATTACAAAACTAAAGAATATCATAACAATAATGATTCCATTTTTAGATTACAATTCAATTCAATAATTATTTGAACCTCTTATTTCAACATAATTAACAAGTATAAATTATAATAAATTTTTTAGTATCTAATAAAAGAACATAAGATTGGATTACATTTTTTATAAATGATGCATAATATTTAAATATTGAATAATAAGATGTTGTTGTATAATTGTTTACTAATTATTACATAAACAAATTAAATATAACAGATTTAGAAATAAAAGAAATGATTATTATTAGTTTAGTAGGATTTTTAGAGATGGAAAATCCAATTGTAGAAAAATTTTCATTATCTATTCGAGTTCCTTTATTAAATAGCATTCATGAAAATTTAAAAGCATTTTTGAATGAAGAAAATACTTCATATGAAAAACAATTTAATATATAATTAATGTTAGATTATTTAAGTAGATTAGAAAAGAATGATTTGAAAGAATTTTATTTAACATTTGTGGAGATGATAAAATGTGAATAATTAGAAATTAGAACTAAACTAATTACACTTCTTGGTAAATATTTTTGATTTTATGTTTATCTATCTATATATATATTATATTATTTGTGTAGATAAATTTACACTCTTTATAAATAATCAATATTAAATCTATTTACATATATTTACATATTTTTAAACAGCCTAAGAAAACTCTGTAAAACTTATCTTTTCATCCCCATTCTAATCAAATTGATCAAAGATCTCCTTACAATCATTTCTATCAAAGTCTTCTCTCCCAATAAATTTAAATAATTCATCTAAAGTTATACATCCATCCTTATTCTTGTCCAATACATCAAATGCCACTCTAATTTTTTCTTTATTATTTTATATAATTAATATACCTTCAACATCTGATAATTTACAAGTTGCAGCTACAAATTCACTAAAATCTAAAGAACCACTTTAATTTACATCCAAAAAATCAAATATTTTATCAACTTTATCATCTAATTAATTTTTTGAATATATTTATTGTAAAGCACATTTCAATTCCTCTTTTGAGATTGTTCCTAATTATCTTATATAATCATTAATACCATTATTATCCTTATCTATTTTACGGAAAATACGATTCAATACTTTTTTATCATCTTTATGAACTAATTCAGTAGCAATAAATAAAACTATTGCCTATAAAAATCTGCTTTATTTTAAATTATTATCCTAATCTTCAGTATAACCATTAAATTATATCATACTCTCCTTGAAATCTTATGAAGGTATTTATTCAGATGAATGACTAATACAATTAAATTATCAATTATACCTTTCAAACCATGGATCTTCAAGAACCTATTATGCATTTGGTCTAAGTTCTGGATTTTTCTCCAACATTCTTTTCAATAAATCCTTAACAAGAATACTGTATTATTTCCAAGATTAATATCTTTATTTAAATTGATTAAGTACCCAAATTCTATGCATTAAGTTTTGATATTTAATAAAATTTCTTTTGAATCTGTCCCTTAAAACGGAGGATCATTACATAATAATATGTAGAGGACAACACCACATGACCATATATCACATTTTTAATCATATGATTCCTCCATCACTTCAGGAGCCACAAAATGTATTGTACCACATTTAAGACTTAATTTTTCATATTATTAAATCATTCCTGAAAAACCCCAATCAATTAATTTAATAGATGTAGTCATTTCATCATCAATTAAGATATTTTCAGGCTTTATATCTCTATGAACTATATTTTTCTTATGAGCAAAATTAATGGAACTGATTAATTACTTCATAATTTTAAGTACTTCAGCTTCCTTAAGTGGATAATGATCCTCAATATATTGGGATAAGGTTCCTCCTTCACATAGTTCCGAAATAATGTAAAATCTCTGATCATCCTCAAAACTATGGTAAAGCTTCAATATATTTGGATGATCTAATCTAAATTAGGAAATTGAGATACAGCTTAAGGTTTTGAAATTCTTTTCTAAAATTTTCATTTTTATCTTCGTTGATTTTCTTAATCACTTTCATAGCCCGAACCTCATTATTCAATTTACATTTCACTTTAATTACACAACCCTATCCCCCTGATCCTATGCATTATTTATCTATAGGTTCATAAAGCTAATAGTAAGGTCCTTCCATTTATTAGATAAAATTAGAATAATCAATTCCAATTTTCTCATCTTGTTCACTAAATGAATAGGGGATATTCGATTCTTATACACAAACCTTTTTATAAGGTTACATATAATATTAATTAATATATATTCATTTTTCTCCAGAAAGTGATTTCATTTAAATTTCTAGGATCAATAGTTCTTTATAATTATTTGCTTTGAATAGGATATGATGTAAAAATTATTAGATTAATTTTCATCCATTATTTGACTTTATAAAGATTTCTGCTTTCTTTAATGAAGCTAAAAATAATATCAACCCATTTCTTCTATTTATTTTGAAGAAATCATTTAATAGTTAGTATATAATCCATTTTTGGAAAATTAATGAAGCTATTTTAAATATTGATGGTTTATTTTAGGATTGAGTATTATTCAGAAGTGATGTTGAATCTCTTTGGAAAAAGTCTTTACACTAGAACATCGAATCACAATTATACCTTCTTCTTCTAGATTGGAATATGATTATTTTTATATATCTAAACTTTTTTTATATTCTAAATATGGATTAAGCTGAATACCTTCATTACAATGTTAAACTATATGCAATTAAATAAATCTTCTTCTTTAAAGGATTCTTTAAATTATTAAATAGTGGGGTTTGTATTTTGATAGTATTATTTCTATGAAAGGTTTGAAATCCACTCATATAATCCCTTTTATTGAAATACTTCTATATATTTTAAACATATTTAACATCTATCAAAGATTATTAATAACGATTATAAGTTAATTTAATTCTAATCGTCATTTCAGAAAATTATTTCATCATATTAGATTATCATGTTTATTTGAACATAGTTTATTACATACCCTAAGGTTGTTTAATTAAATTGTATAATATTGTAAGATGGAAGTTTCTTTTTTTTTAGTATTATTTTAATCTAATTAAGACCATCCCTATTAAAGTTTCATTTGTTTATGAATCATATATGACAAATTCGATAACATTTACTGAGATGTATTATTATGAAATTCTTGCAATATTATATGTTTTTCTTTGAACAAAAGTCTTCAAATTACCAATCATAAAATTATTATATTAACTTTTAAGAGTTGCCTCAGTATCTGATACGTATCATAAGATTTAGTAATGAATTGTTTAGAGCTATTTAATTAAATAAATGTTTATCTCTAGTTCTTTATGTTTCATTTTAATTAAATTTTTATTTTAAATCATTAATAAATATTCCTTAATTATCATCAGTCTTAATTATTTTCAAGAAAGGCAATCCCTAGATTGGTTCAGATTTAAATTTTTAATGATTAAAACTATCTGAGGATGTTAATTAAAGGAACCTCAATGTTTAAATTCAAATAAAATATTCAATATTAAATTATCACATTATTTTTATTGGATTCGCAAACTATTGTAGATAAACACTTAATGATTGTTTTCAATTACATAAACATATAATAGACTAAAAGTACTTCGATTAACTTAATTATCAAGTATAATTTGAATACTTGTTATTATTTGACTTTTTATTTAAATTTTAAAAATAATACAATTTTATGAAGGGTGGAAAACAATCAAAGAATAAGACCATTTGGGATTAAGTTAAAAATGAAGAAAAAGACTTCTATTTCAACTTCCTTACCAAAAAATATATAGAAATCTCTAAAAAAAACTTAAAGACATTGCTGATTTAGAAGAATTGTAAAAAACAAAAGAATTGAAACCTGAATAAGTTTAGAAGATTCAAAACAAAGATGAGAATAATGAAAGAATTAAAGAATTAGAAGGCTAAATCTCAAATTGGTTGTAAGCTAAGAAGGAAGCAGAATAAAGTGGTTCTATTATCACCTAAGAAGCTTTCATCCTGATATTGGAACATTTATCTGATAATTAAGACACCCTAGAAATGCTCTCTTAAGATCATTAATCTTTATATGAATTGGCTAAATAGCTTCAAATTAGAGTCAATAATCAATAAAAGAAAAAAGATCAAGCATGGAAGGGTTTGAAAGTATTTATTAATAAATATTAAATTTTAGTTAAAACACTAATAATAAACAGAAGTTCATCATCATCATCATCATGGATAAACAACCTAGTAAATCTAATAATAACCATAAGAGATTACTTAATAATCAGATACAATTGAAACTCATAAAGAACATCCTATTCAATAAGAATAATATGTCTTGATGAAATCTAGTCCAAAGAAATCATTCTAAGATGAAAATCGTTAATAAGTTCATTAGCCCGTAGAATAGCTTACAAATTAACACACAGAATAATAAGTATAATAAGAATAAGATCATCCTTAATAAGAAGTCTTATAATAAGAATAATAAGCAACAGAAGGAAAAGAGGAGCAATAACATGATTAAAGAGGTAATCATCAACACACAAGAGATGGACATAAACACCATTAACATGATGATTAAAGAAAAGGATATAAAAAAAATTATCATCATGATAGAAGAAATAACAATAATGGAGATAACAATAAATAATATAGAGGAAACAGATATCATAATAAAGAAAGACCTTATAGAGAAGAATGGTAAGAAAAGAAGGAATTCTAGGAACATGATTAAAATAATAATAATAATAATAACAATTAAGATCAAAATAGTTCAGATGAAGAATATATTACTGTAGAACGTAGGTTAAGATTTTTTGTATATTTGTAGAACAAAAAAACCTTAGTAAAAACCAAGTAGAGGATCTAATAGACATCATTATGATAATAAGAATAGGTAATAAAGAAATCCCAATGACCATCAAGAGACTGTTGATGTCTAATAATGAGATTATATTTAAAAATGTATAAAATAAAAAATATTCAACATAATTGTTGTTCTAATTCTGTTCTTTCATTAATTATTTTGTTTATTACTTTTGTGTATTCCATACAAAGAATTTATATTATAAGTTAGATAGTTTCTTTATTATTATGAAAACACTCTATAGTATTTTCCTATGATCCTTTTAAATTAGTAATTTATTTCTAAACTTCTTCTTCATTCAATTTTAACTAATTTAATTATTCTTATATAGTTTCTACAACATTTAATTAAAATACTGTAGTATTAATAAATTATTATAAAACTGTTGCCGCAATTTAAATTAGTTATTATTATTATTTCATCTAAATATAACCTATAGTAATTAATTCTTGATTTGTAGACATCCAATCAGATAATCTTAATTACTCTAATTCTTAATTTAATTATTAATAATTCCTTTCATATTATTATTAATTATTTATTATCTAAAACTCTAACATTTTCTTTTCTGTTCCAAACTTATTCTTATTTAATTGATTATCATTTTCAAGACGTTAGATCATGTTTTGATTATTTTGATTAGTCATTTACAATTACTTATTCAAGCTTTAAACTTATTATGATTAAGTCATAATATGTTCCATAATTTTTGTTTTTGCATCTTCAATGTTATTAATTTCAGTTTTATCGTTTTGAACAAATCCTGTTAATTAAAAAATAAACTATTCAGAATTTGAATTTGATTAATAATCATCAATTTATTGTTTTTAATCTTATATTATTTATTCTAATTTTTCAATCTTTTATGTAAATTAGAAAACCATTTCCTAATAAGTATTAATTTATTCTTATAATTCTGAATAACTTTTACTAAATTTGCTATGTTCACTTAATACATCTTCTTTGAATATTGTAATTTCTCTTTGTAATCTTTATCCAACAACAGTCTTCATTTCTGTCAAACTTTTTTTAAATTCTTCAATTTAAACATGTTAATGTTTCCTAAATGAAAGTATTCTATTTTTTTTAATATCTTCAAATTTATGAGTTTATTTATGAGATTAGGAATTTAAGGGTAATTCTTCTTAATATGATCCTGAACATTTAGATTTACATTAATCAAATTCTTTACAAAATTCTTCATCATTTTTACCTAAATAATTGAAATTAGGTTACTTTTATAAACATGTTCTGTTTTATTTACTTGTTATGTTATTTCACTACAAGTTTCATTATAATATTTACCATGTTCAATTGTTTTTGGAGATTAGCAAACTTAATTTTTTATTTCCTCCTATAATTATATAATATTATCATTCAATTTTTAAAACATGTCTTATTTGAAACTATTATTAAAACTATTCTCATCATTATTTTATTATTTTGGAGTAAAATTAAATTATTTTTAACTTGAAGTTTAGTCAATTGTCTATAATACTTCATTCATTTAATGTATCATTAGAATCACATCAGGATCTAAATCAAAATCGAACATACCATTATTATATTTTTTAATCAATTCCATCCACATTAAAATAAATTCTTAAATTTAATGCATTTAACATGGTGAATTTTAATTCATATTAGTATGATTCAAATCTTTTGATTCCTATGATTTTCTAGGTGTATGTAAATCAACATTATCCTAATATCTTTAATGTTTTATTACATTTTTTAAATTATCATCCTTTGAAATTTCAATATCCATCATTTTATAATATTTAATAAAAATAGATAAAAATATTAATATTAATAATATGAAATATTTCACTAATATCTTCCCTTTGTTATTTCAGCTATAAATCTTTTATATTCATTAAAAGAATCATCAAATAATGCTTTAAGTTCTCTTTCTTAATTTATATAGTATTATTAAATTTATTATAAATCTGTTAATTTGAAATATTCTTTTTTTTTATAGTTTTCATGAAATTTTATAAGTTTTTCTGTTTAAGTTTTTATTTTTTCGTTATTCTGAAATTGAGAAGTATAATATTATTAAAATATTTTAAGACCCAATTATATATATAATAGAGATCTATCCTATAATTTAAAAGATCCTTCAAGTTATGTCTAAATTGCATTATTTTTTTCATCTTCATACTTTTTTCTTAAATTTTCTTAATCACCTTGAATATAAGTATTAAGTATTCTTAATTCTTCTCTTATTTCTTCTATTTTACTAGTCTTCTAATAAATTTAATCTGCTTAATTAAATTATTAATTATATTTTGATTAAAATTCTTCAATCTTCTTTTCTAAAATAGCTGATTGATTATGTTTTTTTATTTAATTTTCATAATTTTATTTTTATTTTTCTAATTATTCTATTATTTATTCTCTTTAATTCAATTAATCTTTCAAATTATTTATATCATCTTAAGTTTCTCCTGTAAAAGTTTAATTAATCTATTTAATTTATGATATCATTTCTTCTAGGTTATTAAATTCTAATTTCTGAGTGGTTGAATTAATAGTCAAAAATGTTTTTTATAATAATTCATTTATTTATGTGATCTTTGAGTAAATATTATTATCATTATATGCACTAAGATTTAAATATTCTTATGTTTCAATATATTTGTTATTCAAATCTATTATTTCTTAATCTTTTTAATTTATTTCTATTAAATGAATTTATTTTAACTATTGTATTTGTTTGTCTTTTTCAGTGTTAATTATTTTAGATTATAGAGTAAGTAACTTTTTAACACCTTTAGAAAATGTATGAAATTAATTTTCTACGAATATTTTAATTTTTTCTTGAACTTCATTTCCTTTTAAATTTAAATTTTAAAAGTATTCTTAGATCTTAGTTAAATATTAATTTTTTAGCTAATCTAGTTTACTATTATCTTAAGCTATTGATTCAATTTATTATTATTATTCTAATTCTTAATTTACCTTTTATTGAATTTCCTATTGATTGTCTTCATATTTTTTAATTAAAGATTCAAATAATTAGGCGGCTTATTAGATTTAATCAGAAAAACCCTACTTATCTAATTGTTTTGCCTTTTCTTGCAATTCTTTGAATTCTGAATTGAAATTATAAATTTATTTTGCCATTGCTCTAAGCTTTACAAATTTTGATTCTATTAATACTTCATTTATTCTAAAAATTTAAATACAGATTTACCTATGTGAAGTAGCAGATTATTGATCTTCTTCTTAACTCATGATTTATTGTATTTATTTTTATTATTATTAATGATTATGCATTTAATAATACTCTGAAAATTATTCAGAGTGTTTAAATTATTCGGATACTTTCTACAATTCTAATAAATCATCTTCCTCTAATATCTATTAAGAATATAATACAAGAAGAATGCCGGATTGCCTCATTTAAGAATGCTATTTATTTGTTCATATCACTAACTTAAATAATAGTTGTTAAAAAATTGTCTTAATTAGAAATTGAGGTCCCTTGATTATAATAGGATTCTTAAGAAACTGAATTACTGCTAATATCATTTTCTTAATTAATTTTAGAAGTTTTCGTTCTTTCTAATAAATTTTCAATTATGTGCATTAAATTCTTTAAGTGTGTTTCTTGATTTTTACTCTAAGATTATAATCTAAAACTACATTTTCTCTTATTAACTCAGAACAAAGTGTTTTTGCTTAATTCAACTAAGCAATCATCCATTATATCAAATCTTCATTCACTTTAGCTTTTAGTTTTTACTCCAGAAACTCATTTTTCTAACTGCACTCTTAACTATTATTCGACTCTAAATTTTATGGACTAATTAGAATCTATTCTTAACCTAAATTTTCATTCATATTTAGTTACCCTATTATTAATCCATTTTTTAATTTTTTTTAGGTTATATGCCTAAATAACTTAACCAAATTCAATAAACCAAAATCTCTAAAATCATCAAGCCTCACTTACATTTCCTATATTTATTCTCTCATTCTATTATAAATGTTTTAATACTAAACTATAATAAATTACCATTTCTTTATAGAATATTGAATTATTTATTCTATTTATCTGATCTATAATTAAATTTATATGAGCCACTAATACTCATCTTACATAAAAATTTTCTTTAAAAATATAATTTTATAGTTATTTTTGAAAAAGAGGTATACTTTAATGTAATTTTATTATTTTAGGATATTAGAGAAGAAGGAAATTCTACAATTTTTTTTTTTTACAATTACTAATTAAAAGTATTATCATGAATGAAACAATGTGTAATCATTGTAAATATCTTCATTTAATCTTTATCCTAATTACTATATTCTAAATAATAGATTAAGTTTATAAGAAACAATTTATGATTTGAATTAAATTCAAAAGTTTAAATAAATTCTTTGATCCCAAATTTCTAAAATAATGAAAATTCAGTTATTTTGAGAATCGATTAAGCAGATTTATATTTATAAATAATTTAAAGTTACTGAAATTTCACATTTATTTGTATTTTATATATTGAATTTATTATTCATGTTCATTTTGGTTTTACTTTGCTTAATGGAAACTTGTTTAAGTTAAGAAAAGGTTCAACAATACTTTGAAGTGACTGGATTACAAGATTTTGATATTAAGGAGATTTTCTCTAAGAATCTTTCTGAAAAATAAAAGGTTACATTTACCCTTTTCTAAGAAGACGGAGAAATCCCAATTTTAATTATTTGTGATAATTAACCACCTATTAAGACATTGAGTAATTACGATTCGATTTAAAAGTAGTAATATTACTATTTTAGTGAAAATTGTATATGTGACATAAATGCTTATGATTAGAAATTCAATACACAATCGATTTCTTTAATAAAGAATGTAAAATCATAGACTTTTTAAAAACGATTTAATATTTATTAAATGCAAAATTAGAACATGTTTGTTGGAGCATATTCAAAATCCTAATCAACATATCTAATGTCTGCTGTAGTTTAATCATTATATAATTGTGGAAAGTATTTATTATATATAAATTAGAGAGTGTAAAAATGGAGGAAGTTGTTTTTATGGAATATGTGAATGTTAAGAGGGAACCTTTGGTGATGATTGCAGTATAATTGGCATAGATATTATTGATCAAATAAAATTGTCTCCAGATAAATTATATTTTCTAAGTTTGGACTCAATAGGAGCAAACTTCTAAAGATTTTTATCAAATTAAATACCTCTAAAACAATAATGTTATACAGAGAAACCTTTTATAGACTAAGGATCATTATTGATTACAAATCTACTTTAATTAAATTATGATTAGATTTAAAATTGTAGAAATCTAACAAAGGCTCTATAAGATGAAATTAAACTCAAATAGAAAGCATACTTCACTTTTAAAATTTATAGTTAAAATGATGTGAACATTCTTATTAACAATAACAATGATGATGGATTATAAAAAATTATGATGATGATATTTATCCCTTTTTGTGTTGTATTCTTTTTCTTATTACTTTGTTGTTGTGTGAAATTTTATAGAAAGAAATTAGAATAAACTTAAATTCATAAAAATGTTGAATAAGAAATTGAAGCAAGCTTTATAAATTAATATATGCCAAATCTTAAATTTTAATAAATTAAAGAAATAATTTAAGAAGACTTTAATGAATAAGAATCGTATTGTTCAATATGTTTAGAGAAATTCACTTTATAGAATGATGTTAGAGTGACTTATTGTAAACATATTTACCATTCCAAATGTTTGTCAATGTGGATAAAGAAAATCAAAGTATCTTTTGATCAATATTTATTAGATCTGTCCTTTATGTAGAGCACCTTTAGATGAAAAAACTCTAGCTTCATTGGTTCATTTAAAATCTTAGACAATAATAGATTAAATTTCTAGTAAATCGTAATCAGAGAACAATAAATTGAAGATATTCTCGTTAAATTCATTATCTAGTTTAAATGGACCCAACACTTAAAATGCCTTTTAGCATTTAAATTATCAAAGAAGTTTAGTCTTAGTAGAATAATGAAATAAATTTTTTTTAAAATGTTAATTTTAATCTTTGTTTTGTTAAATAACAATATATTTGTTTTTTACTGTTCCTATAATATTAAAACAAGTTATAAATAATTCATATTAAATGAAGTCCAACTTCAGCTATGTATTATTAAGAATATCGATCAACATTATTTCTCAAATCTTTGACTATTTAATTAAGTATCATAGAGTTTTCAATCTAAAATTAATAAATTTAAGCAAAGGATTCTTTTGCAATAGGAAATGGATTAGATTAAAAATGTTATTGTTTAATTTACTATTTTCTATTTCTAAATTCAGTTTCTTATTATTATTCATGTTATAATTATTTAGATTGATTGTTCATAAAAACTAAGAAATCTAAAGGTGGTGTTTGTTTATTTAATAAATATTAAGCTATTTAAGATAATTAATTAGAGAAATGTTTGGTGTCTTGAATTTTCTGTTTGATTTCAATCATTTTGGTATGAACTAAGTCAAATTATTCTTATAATTCATAAAGCCATTTATTTTATTCTTATAATTTAGATTTGAGTTCATTATTCTCAATAATTATTTATTAAAGACTTGCTTCTAAATCTAAGCTTTTTGTTTTATATTACTTATAAACATTTAATTCATTTTATAGTTGAATTATTTACTGTTATAATGTTTATTCAGATTTCTAGTATTGTCTTTTATTATTTTCAATTTCTCTTGACATTTATGAAATTAATAATTGATGTTATTATGACATGATCTCTTTTTCTCTTTTTAATTAATTAAGAATTGATGAATTCATAGGTGAGATATCCATATTATCACTAATATTAATTTAAGAGTGTTAGTTTTATTGCATCTAATCTTAAATATTAGTATTTTGAATATCATCTGTCTAGTATACTTAAAAAGCCTATGAATCTAAGTATTATGATGTGGCAACAGATTTTGGAACAAAAAAACTTTACTTTGTTGATTTTCTAGTTGGAACACAACTGAAATAACTCCTATCTATACTGCTGCTTTTATTATTTGATTTTGTAAACATTTACGACTAAGATGGAATATATTTAATTACTAATTATTGAGAATCTCTAACTTGAGGAGTTTGAGGAAATTTGATCATCATTCTATTTTGATGCTATTCAATTTTTAGATTATTCTTCTAAATTAATGCTTTTAGTTGATCGTCAGACATTGAATTAAATATAAAATATTGTAATCAAATATAAATAAAGTAGTGTATTAATTTAATAATTCAAAGAAAGTGATAATGATTAATAATAAATTTTTGTTCGCTCTTTAAAATTAATTTAATTATGTACTTTAGAGAAAGGAGAGCTATATCTAATCAAAAATAATATCAAAGTTATGAGGATACAAAAAATTAACTAGACTTAATTAACAAATTCATAAATCCTTCATATGAAATTCCTATCAGTCATCAACCTAGTCAAAATAGTGGAATACGATAATTAAATTAAATGGATCAATCTTATTAGATTCCAAAAGTAGTAGTATATCCTGAAGAAAAATTAAATGAAGAAGTGGCTCATATGTAATAAGCATTAGATCAATAAAGTCAAACTCTTAAACTATTATTAAAAGAACAAAAAGAAGTAACATTATAAATGGATAATCAAGATTAATAGAACTCATGTTTTAAAGTAAAAACTTGATTATCTCAAAACCTAAGTGCATACCCTTTATCTTAAATTACCTAAGCTTCCCCAATATGACTAATTGTATGAAATCAAACATGAAATTAACTCTTTGAGAAATTCATTTTTTCATCAAGTTCAATAACCGCAACCACCCTTTTTATAACCAACTTAGATTATCTATTAACAGTTTCCATAGCCTTTTTCGTAACAATAATTTTTATATGCATAACTTCCTTACAACTAACAATAATCACTATCTGGATCTTAACAACACTATCATCCTTTTCAACATTTAATGAATCCCTATTAACATTCACATAACCCTTATTCATAAAGAGTTATATCTAAAACTAAAGACAAACACTCAAATTCAATTGGCAAAGCAAAAAAAAAAACTAACACAAAAACTTAAAATTCTGTCTAATAGCCCTTTAATTCAGAAAGAAATAGTCGTTAATCCATCCCTTTAATTTCGAAAGGGTTAAATTAAAAAACCAAATAAAGATTTTTGATAGAGGTACTTATTAAATTATAGTTTATAGAATACGGACTTCCAAGTATAAAAAATATTAGAAAAATCTAAATTGAAAAATATATTTAATCATGTGAGATATGCAATGAGGTGGAAATTATATTGTAGACCCTATAAGATCTTATGGAGAAAACTATATAAACATTAAGCAGAATGCAAAGCTATAATCTTAAAAACATCATATCCAGTAGCATTAAAAAGAATAAGAGATTGGTGTAAAATGGTATTAGCTAAAGTGGATAATTATTTGAACAAAATAAAAGAAATTGATTTTATTGTAATTAATATATCATTTAAGTAGAATCCAGAAAAATTGTTGACAGATAAATAAATTGATTAATCATTTATGTAACTTACTATTTCAACGAAATATTTAATGACAAGTCTACTAACCTATTGCACAAGTGATTTTATTATCCCAGAACTTAAATTCTTATCCTATTTGTAGTTTTTCGATGAACCAAATATAGACAGAGGACTATTTATATCCAAGAGAGTATTATTTTGGAAGGAAAATAAATTAGATATGACTAAAACATAATAATAAATGATTATTGGTGATCTAGTTATCATTGTACATATTTTACCTGCTTTAATGGATATATCAGGATCATATTTTCTTATTAAATGCATGGTATCATTAATTTAAATACATTTTATGAAATTATTTGACCTTCAAATTGTAAATCCTAGTCCAAATTATAGATTAATCTAATTAAATGTAAAAGAATATGTAAATGAAAAATTATAAGTGAAATTATAAAAAGTTGCAAATCTTGAAGATGACAGATACATTATTGGAGTATATGAAGAATAACAATTTCAATCATTTTTATAAAAAAGGCCTTATTTTCAAGATGATATGTAAAAAACTCTTTCTGAAATACATACTAATTTATTATAAGCATTAATTGCTAAGTGAATAATATTTGTTTCTATGCCATACTATTAAATTTTGAATTAAGATTTAATCTAATCTAATCTTTATCAATATTAAAATATTTAAATCTTAATTGTGATATTCAATCAACAATCTATTTCAAATTTTGTATTTAATAATAACGAGGAATGAGTTAATTACTCCAGTTTTCTTCTCTTTTTCTTATTTCCTTCCAATTTTTAATGGATCAAATTATTAAGTTTATGAAATTTAAAATTCTATTTAATAATCTATTTATCCAATAAAAATATTGATAATATAGATAGAGGATATAAAGCTTAATATATTTATATATTAACTAGTCGATCTCAAAAAACGTAAATTTATTCTAGCAACAAAAATTATACATTTCTTTAAAATTAAGGAATTGCAAATTGATAAAATTACAAATCATCTAAAAATGATTTAATCAACTTAAATGAACGCTCTTAGTATGATATATAAATAAGTAGGAGAGCAATTATAAACTCTTAATAATAATAATCTTAAAAAATAATAAATTTGAAAGATCAAAAGTATCTATTTAAGATTTTAAGGGTGATAATTTGTTATATATTTATATTTTGATGAATAATATATTATTTAATTCATTTTGGTGGGCTTACTGGTTGACGATAAATACGATTATATTGTTCTTTTGGTAGTGTATGATAATCTAAAATTTATTTCTTAATTAATGAGGTATTTAAGTTTTGTGATACATAAGATGCATCAATTGAGGACATTTATATTGAATTATTTGCCTTTTGTTTTCTTTTATAAAATTCATTATCATTTCGCTTTTTTATTTTTTCTTCCCTCTCAACTTATGAAATCCTAATACAATATATATAGTTTATTACTCTTTTTTTCCTTTGACAACAAAAAGAGCCCTTTAAGTTTCTTATTCCAATTTTTATTTTTCCTACCTTTTTTATTCTGCTAATTCTTTTTTGACTTGTTCCATCTCCAATTCTCTTTACTTTTTCTTTAAGTAATTCTCTTTTTATATCAGTAAAAGTCTTTCATCTTCTATTGGCTTTAACCCATTTTAACCCTTTTAGTTCTTAATGAGGAGTTATCTTTTTGCCTTCTTTACAATCTAATGTGTTTCATCTACTATTTTATCTTTCTTTAATTCTTCAGGTAAAAACCTATTATCAGGAGGAGGATTCGCAGGTTATAATTTTTACATTCTATCAACTAATTTTTACATTCTTGTAAAATCGTACATTTATATAATTTATATATTTTATTTATTAATCTAATATTTGCAAATAAAATTATAAATATAAACCAAAATTATTCTAACAAACTACAATTTTCATAATCAAAATAGAACATGCATAGAGAGTACGTAAATATACAATGAATTTTTTTATAATATTTTTGATTAATATATTAAATCGAATATGGCATCAGCTGCTAAAGAAAAGAGAATTAAGAAAAAAGAGAAAGAGGAACAAATATAAAGCAAATCCTTAGGAAATTTTCACAATTTAGAATTATTATGTAAAGCAGATGACAGATAAAAAAAAACACTGTAGAAAATAATCAAATAAAAACCTGATCTTGCAAAAAGTTTAAATATTTATGCTGATGGAGTCAGATACTATATAGCACGTTAGTAATAGAGGGATAAATTACTGGCTGGAAAAGACTCTCCTTTAGCTGATGTTACAGAGGATTAAGTATAAATACCTGCTTTACCCTCTATCTCAAATCGTTAAATAGTTAGATAATTTAAACAAGATCCATTTAATCCTAAAAAACTATCAGAAAGCTTAGAAAAAGGAAATAAAAGATATAATCAAACAAATAATTATACTCCTTTCGCAAATCGATAAAAAGTAATCATATAATCATAAAATCCTCCCTTAAAAATAAACAGAGAAAAAGAGTTGCCAAAACTAAAAGTAAAAAAATAAAATCTTACATAGTTCAATTATTATATAGGACCTGGAAATAATGGAGAATTAGTAAAACGTATTTTATAGAAAAGAGAATAATTTTGGAGCGCTGTACCATAATAATTTCAATATAAACACTTTATTTGGTAATAATCCTACTTTGGTATGGATTTTAATAGACTCTAAGCGTCAGATAGCTTATTTACAAGAGTAATGTATAACTTTTTTGAGTTCCACAAAAATATCACATCTAAATCTGGTATTTAAGTAGATTAAATAAGATAGGTTTATCAATATCTTTACTATAATACTATAATAATATAGAGAAAACATTTGATGTCATTCCATTAGTGTTCATTTTAAATTTTAAGAACTCAGATTGGATGAAAGATGTACAATAATTTACTGAATTTTATTGTAATAATAATCCATTACCTTAAACATCTATGAAAACTAATTTAGATTTTGATTTTTATGTATCCAATCTTCCTTCAAATAAAGTCAATTATAATGGAATCAAAACTTATAAAATGCAAGAAACATTAACACATAAAACTCAATATTTATGGTTACTTAAACCTGCAGATTGGAATAGAGGAGAAGGAGTCCATGTTTTTAATACATTAGAGGAAGTTGAAGCTCTGATCAAATCATATTATTATGGAAAGGGTAATTATGAATGCAAAGAATTTGTGATTTAGAAATATATTGAAAGGCCTTTATTATTGGGAGGAAGGAAATTTGATATAAGATGTTGGGTATTGATTACTCATGAAATGCATTACTTTTTATTTAAGGAAGCTTATATAAGGACAAGTTGTGCAATATTTTCTTTAGAGAATGTATAAATTGATTTAAATTATATTAGAAAGATAGATACATTCATTTAACCAATAATGCAGTTTAAAAAAATGCTTAGAATTATGGATAATTTGAAGATGGGAATTAATTATCCTTAAAACGATTCTAGAAACAATTAGAGTAAGATATAATTGATAATTAATAGTTAATAAGAAACTATATATGATTTTAGAAAGGATGGATGGCCTAAGATAAAGGAGATTGTGAAGCTTACTTTGAGTTCAACTAAATTGAATAAGCGGAATAGAAAGTATGGGATACAAATATTGGGTTATGATTTTATGGTTGATGAAACCTTAAAATTATGGCTAATTGAAGTTAATGCTAATCCTTGTATTGAGGAAAGCTCCAATCTATTAAAAATGTTGATACCAAGAATGTTAGATGATGCTTTTAAACTTACTATAGATTAGATTTTTACTCCAGATATAGATTTTGGGATACAATAACCAAAATTTAAAGTTGATGAATATGATGACTTAGAGAACATGTGGGAACAAATAGGAGTTTGTGGATGAATAAATTAGCTAAAAATAAGTATATTTATATGATTATAATATATATAAAGATTTAAATAAATATTTAAATTTAATATGGATTAATAAACAGAGTAAGACAAACTTGAATCAATAGCTACTCCAGGAGTGTTAGATAAATATTAAAATGCTGGTAAGATTGTAAATAGTAAATTTTTTAATTTATTAATGATTAGTTGTTCTTGAAAAAGTGATCACTAAATTATAGCCAGAAGCTGATATTGCTTCAATTTGTGCCTTTGGTGACTCAGAAATCAATGGTGAATTACAAAAAGTTTATAACAAGAAAGGAATTGAAAAAGGCTTAGCATTCCCAACAACAATTTCTGTAAATTAAATTTGCGGTCATTTTTCTCCATTAAAGAGTGAAACCAGTAAACTTGCTAAGGGTGATGTAGCCAAAATGTAAATGTTAATAATAATGTCATAGTGAATTAGGAGTTCATATTGATGGATATATTGCTATTGCAGCACACACAGTTGTTGTAGGTGAAGATTAAGTTGAAGGTTAAAAGGCAGATGTCATATTGGCAGCCTATTAATCAGTCTAAGCTTTATTCAGATCAGTAAAACCAGGACTCACTAATACAACTTTGACTAAAATTATCTAATAAATAGCAGATGACCATAAATGTACACCATTAGAAGGTGTTTTAAGTCATGAAGTAAAGAGACATTTTATTGATGGAAACAAAGTCATAATCAATAGAGAAACACAAGAATAAAGAGTAGATGAAGAAGAAATCTAAGTTAATGATGTTATTGTATTTGATGTTTATATCACAACAGGAGATGGAAAGACAAAAGAAGTATTAATATTTAAATATTTTAGTCTGAATTAAGAACTACAGTTTATAAAAGAGCATTGGATAGACAATATCAATTAAAGACTAAACATGGAAGAGCATTTATGTAAGAAGTTTATGAGAAATACCCATCCTTGTGTTTCTCATTAAGATCATTTGAAGATGAAATAACTGCTAAGTTGGCTGTCTAAGAATGTGCTAAACATGAATTATTAAACCCATACCCAGTTTTAATAAGTCCAAATAGCATTGTAGCATAATTCACAATGACCGTTGCTGTATTAGCAAATAGCACTCTTTAAATTTCTGGACTCAAATTAGATGAAACCAAATTAAAACCTGCTCATGATCTTAATGATGCAGCACTAAAAGAATTATTGAAAGTATATTATACATTTTTTATATTTTCTAGTTACCTATGGACAAAGAATCACAAAAAAAAAGACATTTAGAGTCAAAATAAAAAGCTTGATAATATATATCAATTGGAGTAATATAGTCATATTAGTATATATATATAATCTCATATTTAATTCTAATATATTATTCAAAATCCTATTTCTTCATTTACTTTTTTTAAGATCTCATGTTCATAGTTGCAATAAAAGTCATATTAATATATTAAATGAGGAATTGATGGTTTATATTGTTATGGAACAACATTTATTAACTGGTATAGCATTTTAGCATTCTCCTTTATTGAACAACACAAAATCTTTGTATTCTCCTTCTTGATATAATTTATTGTCTAAGCATATTTACTCCATACTTCCTCAGTTATAAATGGAGGATCAATCAAAATTATATCGAAATAATTTTTGAATTATTCTAAACCCTCTATAGGTTTGTTAAAATCATAAAACACAAACCCTTTCTCTTTATTCAATTTTAAATCAAATTCAAAAAGAGATGAGTTCAATTTAACTTCCTAATTCTTTAAACTACAATAAATTGATGGAGTCGATAGGAATGCAATCTTTTACCCATTCTGATAAATTGACTCAATATGATCAACTAAGAATTCAATAGTTTATTCTGAAAACCAATACTAGTTTAAAGTACTATCCTCTGCTTTCTTGGCTAAAAATATATTTTTCTTTTTCATTTTAAAATTTATATTATAAATAAGACACAAAAACAGTATTTATCATCAAGAATTCAAAATCTCATTATTATTCATTTTCATTCTCTATATCCTCATTATTTTTATCATCAATTTACTCATTAACCTAATCTTGATTATCCTAAATCTACTCATTAATATTATGATTCTCTTCATCTTTTTACTTATCCTCAAAATTTTCAAAATTTTATATTTCCTGCATTTTATCACCATCTCTTTTTGATCCAATTAATTTTCTTATTAAATGGCATTATCTTAAGAAAATTGAATATCTATTAAAAGAAAAAATAAGCAAATATCACTTTTATTGTAATTCAACTTTGTTTCCAAAATGCAACTTCCTATTTGTTTAAATAATGTTTTTAAATCAATGCCTGATTGATTCATAAATCCTCCTTCGAGAATCAAAGCTCCTTATGCTTAAAATATTGCTTATTAGGATATAAGGAGAATAGTAATATTAGTTGGGACTAAATTATAATAAGAAATAAATACTACTTTATGAAAGAGGATTGTTTTAAAATAGTGGAGTTTTAAATTATGCCAAAATATCTTAATCTGAAAATTGGATTCTTTTTCCTGTTTTAACATCCCATAAACGGATAGACTTATCATAACTACCAGATGCTAATGTAGTACCATCACGAAAGAAACAAACTGACATAACATAATGTGAATGACCATCTAATTTAGATTTTTATTATCCTGTTTTAACATCCCATAAGCGGATAGACTTATCTGCGTTACCAGATGCTAATGTTTTACCATTAGGTGAGAAACAGACTATATTTGAATGACAATTTAATTTTGATTTTTATTATCCTGTTTAACATTCCATAAATGTATAAAGTTACCATTACTACCAGATGCTAATGTATTACCATCAGGAGAGAAACAAACTGATCTAACATAATGTGAATGACCATCTAATTTAGCTATTCTTTTTCTTGTTATAACATTCCATAAACATATAGATTTATCTCCACTACCCGATGCTAACATAGACCCATCAGGAGAAAAACATACTGACTAAACAGAACCTCTATGATCCAATTTGCTTTTCTATTATCCTGTTTTAATATCCCATAAACGGATTGAATTATCCTTACTTGCACCATAAAGTTCTCCATTACCTGATGCTAGTGTAGTACCATCAGGAGAAAAGCATACTGAATTGACATAATCCTTATGACCATCCAATTTATTCAGTTCGTGTATTTTAATATTTCTCCATTTGCAAGTTAAAGAGAATCGCACCATTCAAATTCATCCCACTAAAGTCTACATTATTAAATTACATCTCACCAAATTAGCTCCCACTAAAGATGTATTCTAAATTTTAATATTTTCCAAATTTTAGTTTCTAAGGTCAACCTTCATCTCAACTAATAAATACAATGAATTAGACCCACATTATATTAAAGTGTTATCTAAGGCTGTGAGAAGAACCAAAATCTTTAAAACTTGGATAATCTTCTAATCTTCTGATATTTTGTTAATTAGATTCTGTTTGAAGTCATTGTAGATTTCTTCGGAATAATTTGATTTATTAAAGTCATGATCTTGTATTTATTTGATATTGTTAGTAGTTATATTAATGTAATTGTTTCCTAATTTGATTTCCTTCTGTATATTGAGTTATTCATCTAATTGTATTTTATTATCAAGTTATGTAAGGAATCCTATGCAATCTGAGATGTTTTCTTTTCTTAGCATTTCAATTATTGAGTAATATATTTATTCATCAACCTGCTTAACTTAAACGAAGATGTTGTAAAGTTCTTCTTACTGTTATTGAGTGCTTTTCATTATCTTTTTTTTTTAAAAATTATTGAATTTCGATTACTTTGTTCTTAGTTTATAAAGTATATTTTATATATTATGAATAAAGAGAAAAAGTATCTTGTGTATTTTGAAAAA